>KN168274.1:73048-90566 GCA_000757755.1 Steinernema glaseri
GTATCTCGAAATGAACACGGTCGCGTGGAATTGCCGTAATCCACATTATTTGCTGCTCAGGGCACCGAACACCACACCAGCTCTAAACACTTCCTTATCTCAGCAGAGTCATTGTTTCGTTTATGTGTTTGTTGACAGCCCCTGAATTACGCGGGACAAAGACTGAGACAATTGTTCCTCGTCCACCATGATCGTCGCCAACAAATAAATCTTCCTACCTAATGATGTCGGAGGGCTTCGGCGCAGCGGTGATCATTTCCTCGACGGCCGAAGTCTTGACGACAGAAGCGGAACTAAAGCAATGACCGAACGCTGTTTTCCGGATCACAGCTGACGAGACGCCGTCAACGCTTGCATCTCCTTCGGCGCTTGCGTGCACCCGCACCGGGACAAACGGTAAATCCGCTTCGAAGGCGGATTTGCTACTTTCTCTGAAAGTGGAAATTTTAATCGCAGTCAAATCTAAGAGAAACCCGCGGCATATTCGCAGTGTGCAATTATGAACGAAATCCTCACGAAATCCTCAGGAATTCTTCTGGGATTCAAACTATGTACATGCGATAGAATGTACGCTACCAAGAACTAAGAGCAGAATATTGGAACTAGAACGCTTTAAGGGAATGAGGGCGCAACCGAACACCACGTGTCGCGACCGACCACATTTTTATGCGCTCTTCTCTAAACAAATAGACGACGCATGCCGACTTTTTTCTAAAGTATCAAATGGCGCATTGAAGCCGGGTCCGAAATTTATCAACATTCACGTATTCTGGCAAGATAGATGTGTGTCCAAGCACACTTTTTGAAGAGAAACGTTAACAGGTGACTGCTTGTCATATTTCTCAGACTGTGTGGTGTAATCCGGCGAGAACAGATGAGATAAATGATTGAGCCCAAAATTTAAAGGTGTTATCGTCACTGCATGTATATGAAATCTACTTCCGTCTCGTTTCTCAATCACACAGATTAATGGTTCAGGATGGCTTAAGAAGTCATCGAAAGAAGTCCGTTTAAGAAAAATATTGCCAGCAAATACATGTTCCCATTGAAATTTATCATTGTTCTTGTTCTTCTTCCAAGATCGGTAATGGTCTACGCTGTCTTACACTGTTCATTAAAAATGTGCCGTTCTACACGTATTTTATAGAAAAGTCTTGCTCTCAAGAACGCAGTGGAAGTCCTTAGCCGTTCCTTACAAAGCAAACATTTCTGTTATAACAGACTTTCTGAATGTACTCGATCATTCTCGTCCAACACAAACAGTGCGGCATTCTGGGATCACTACACAAACCTGGGTATTTGAACTACTTACAACACATTGTACCACAGGTCACACGTTAACGGCGGCCATGACAATTCGGTTGTAAAAAAATGTTATAGAGCTCAAAACACCTACTTTACCTATACGTAGACCGTTTCTTTATTATATGGGAACCGATTAAAACTCTCTAATTAATCTCCATCAGACTGAAGCTCAACTCTCTAGGCATTGGTTCCTCATTGGAAAGCAAAAACACTGAGCGAACTGGAACAAAGAACACTATTTATGTGCCATCTGGAGACGAACTGCGAACCACTGCCGAAATACGGCACTGACAAAAGCTAATTACGATTCAGAACATGCGCGTGCGTTTGGGCGACTATTGGTTCACACAGGGGCCGCAGTCGTTTCTACCGCGATATTTATCAGGGTGCGTCATTGCTTGTTAGCGTTTGGCGCATCACAAAAAGTAGCCATTACAAATGCGCATATGAGAGCGGAAGGGAAGCGCTGGGAGACAGTTGATACGCGCGACAACGTGGACACTGCCACTTATGCATGGATAATGGCAGAGGTCGAGAGCAAAGTGTAAAAAGTCAAATCAACGATCCGAAGAGTGATTGTTGCATACATTTACAATTAAGAATCATATCAGGTCGTGTAGTTCTACAGGAGGTGGGATAGAATCGATGCAGTTTATGTGGACTCGTCAGGTTATGGCTTATCTCATTTAGGGTGCTTTCTGTCGTCTTGAAATACTCTTTGAATCTACTGTCGCGAGTATCATTCGAAGAACCCTGCCGCCAACGATCACATTTACAACCACAGAATCATGATTCTTGCCCAAATGAGGCATAGATATAGCTACTAGCCGCTAAAAATTCTGTTCAGACTGACCGGAAAAAAATGAAATGCAAGCAATGATTTCAAATTAAATGTAGAAGGCCATTGTCGTTAAATTCAAGGACAGTAGATGAAATGACCCTTTGAATGTTTGTGCGCTCAGTCTAGCTCGCCGAGAAACGACAAAAAAAGTTATACGCGATCTCCATGTTGGGTCACTTCTGTAATAACGTCCAAAAACGTATATTTCTCGCGTAAGGAAGCCGCTTACCATTATAACCCTAGAGAGAGATTGTTTGCCAGGTATGCTGCCGTCTGAGCGAAACGATCCGAAGCGCCGTAGACGCTGTACGGTTACGGTACGTGCGGAAATTTTATTGCGAAAAAGTAATTTGCGAGTGTGAAAGTACGGTTGAACGCAGTATTTGGAAGACCAAAGTTCGCGATGTAAGGAGGTAAGGCAATATGGTGCGCGCGAAAAGAATATGAATGGACGATATTTGTGATAGTAATGGCGCCATCGTTAAGTGAAAACTGTGGTAACGAAAAATGAGGTTTTCTTGACAAACATGAAAATGCATCTCGCGATCTACGACCTTTTAAGTCTTCCATATAGGGCTTCCCTTTATATCTACCAGTATAACAGGGAAACGCTTAAACTATAGGGATTTAGCTGACGAAATACCAGTCACCATGGAATCACGATAGCACGAATCGTTTCTAGACCAGTGCACTACAAGCTCGTACTCTATCCGGACCCCAACATATTATTGTGCATTGTTTTCAAGCATGTGAAGAAGAGTACCGGCTACATGACCTGCACTTGATCGATACAAAAGATAAAGCAGCACATCAGAAGAAGGAAACCGTCGAAAGGTGCAAATGGTTCTGCAGATAAAAATACCCCGCGTAATGCATCAAATGAGTCGACAAGAATGATTGAGCTGCTGTTGGGGCCTTGCTGATCTGGAGAAAAAAGGCGAGAATATATTGTTTACTGGGCAGCGTTGTTTACAACCATTGTCTTATTTACCCAAGCAGCTTATCCCATGTCTTGTGTTCTGGAATGCCTTTGCAGCTGGCAAAAACCAATTTCGCTATAGCACAAACAGCTCTTTCTTCGGACAACGGAAGACAAATACCCTGAGAAACATCATTCATGCTTGAAACATCATGTTGCTTTCCAGGATTTGAAAAAGTTGGTTGCTTGGAGGCAATGTCAAGTCGCGTGCAGTCCTCGAAGATTAACCACTGTGTGTATACATGAAAGGGATAGACGTAGATAAAGGAAACATGAGGATTAGGTAACAAGCTCATAGCAAACTACACTTTTGGTGAAAACAAAACTTCAACTGATTTCCTCGCACGA
Source organism: Steinernema glaseri (assembly GCA_000757755.1). NCBI lineage: Eukaryota > Metazoa > Nematoda > Chromadorea > Rhabditida > Steinernematidae > Steinernema > Steinernema glaseri. The sequence goes on from KN168274.1 coordinate 76,522, forward strand.
TAGATGTGTGAGATGGTCTGCTATAATTAATATGTACCTGATCATTCCCTATTTTAGTGAAAATAGTGATGATAGAATTAAAAACCAAAAATGTGTACCGTTGTGACAGTTACGCAAAAAGCATTAGGTTTCATGGAAAATAAGGAAATGTGGTAATGAACTCCTTTCTGAGTCAGTAGAAGAATCGCTCTAACGCACTACGATGACAAACCAGAGCAAGATTGCTCTGTCGTTTCGCTTCTGGACTTGCACGACTGCGAAATGGGCATTTAAGCGGAAGTAAGTGCTTGGTCAAGTGCGAATGGGACGATGACGTCAGAACTACTACAACGTTGGTTGTTATACCCTATGTGATCGAATTGCAAAGTTATTTTGTGATCTCTTAATACATTTCACAGGTTGTTGCGCACATATCGCAAAGTTCGCGAAATTCGATAGATTCAAATGACAAAAGTGTAAACATAATAAAGTATTGAACAACGTGCGCAGTTGTTTTAGAGTTTGTAGAGTTTAACTGATTGGACCTACAGTTCGCGAGAAAATATTTACAGTAAAATGTGCGATAAAGACCTTTCGTACATAAACTATTTACACGTAACTGCTTTGAGGGTAGTAAAAATGAAATTACGCGCACTTTACTGAATGTAAGAACTCCAAGAATAGAAAATGGTCTGTACAAGAATCTCCTCTGATATTTACGAATTTTCCATTTCGGCAAACGACACGCGCTTCGGACGTTGGGAATAGGACGTGACGTTCTGATTTTCCAAATGGCCCGGTGCTAGTGTACGAGAGCGCCTACAAAATGCAAGCATAAAAAAACGAAAAAACCATGTCGGAGATCTCATGGCGATTAGCCTCTTATCTGGCGGGGATCTACAGAAAAGTGCGGGCTGCTGGCGACGGGCAGACGCCTTGTCCTTGGGTGCGGATAGTTGTAATAAGGAAACGCTTTGACGCCACGGCTAATCGCGGTCATTGACTATGCAAATTAAAAGACTGCGAGTGAGATAAAGACGGCGCCGACCGCCGTCGGGAGGAGGGAGACGTCATAGCGTCCTGTGAGGAATACGGGTAACGCCGAGCTAGTCGCGCCAGGGCTGCAACTGGCCACCCTTGACGATGATAACAACGGCACTGACTGACCTCTGCATCGCCCTCGACGCGGATATTTGTCTCCCTGACGAGTGTGGAGAGGGAGCCATCCGACTGCGAGTAGAATTATCGAATTTCGCGCACGCAGTGTCGCGCGCGGTGCTTTTGCAAGCGGGTGTTCCCTGTCCCTTCTCAAAATGGATGTTTGCCACTAATCGGCGTGTTTTCCAAAAGTACACTCGAAGGTTACTGGAGGGCAGAAACGAGAGTGCAGACAGTGAGACTTGCGCAAAGGGCGCGCGATTACATAGGTAGTAATCCGAGAGTGGCGATGAACGAAGGTGGATCGCGACGAACGCACAACGGATGAGAGGCTGTTGTTCCACTTTGGACAATGGATAACGTCGCACGACTAGGGAAGCTTACCGAAGAAGAATCTATTGTGTTGGAGGCTTGGCCTGGTTTGTGGGATGTTTTGGAATTTCCTGATCAAACAATGATCGGATATACAACAGATAATGAATGAAAAAGACAAAGCAGGAAGAACGCAAGAGGAAGTTCGTGTGGTTCTGACCATAGGCGCCACGACGACCTACTTTAAGGACGCATGGAAATTCACTTTCTTTGAATCAGATGTAACTTGCAAAAAGTGAAAGGTGATTGAAATGTTCGCTGACATTTTCCTGGAGAAATGCCAGAAAAAGTTAACTTTCGTTAGCCTTTATGTGCTTGGTCGTCCTTCTTTTTTCTGTGTCGAATTCCTTTTCGAGCTCACGACGGCCAAAATAGGACTAATTTAAACCGGAAGTGCAATCAGGATTTTAAACATACGCCATCGAGTTTACAGGATTTTATTCTTAAGCGCCTTGTGATCGGAGTATGACCAACATCACGACTATTTTGACTGAAAGTGACTCTAGTCTGAATATGCTAATAGGCTAGGACTTGTTATCGAGGATGAATCAACAAATGGAACGACAATGCTCACCCATGCATCAAAAGCTCGCACGTGTGACTACCACTTATATTAAAATCGAATGCCTTCCAGACCAGTGCGCGCCTCGTGCCCCCAAGAAAATGTCATGTGCACATGCAAGCAGAGAAAACTGTCTAAAATCTTTTATGAGTAGCTGTGCCAACAACTTATTCCCTGATCATTCGGGATTTCGAATGAAGCACGAGAATCGAAAGCGACCGATTGTAAGGACAGAATGTATGCCAACCTATTATACTTTTACGTTTTTTTAATCACGTCGCACTTCTAATTCAGAACTTCTGACTAATTGTTCTTGAAGCCGTCTGGTGGAATTAGTCGACGCTTTGAATTCCCAAAGCTTTCCTTCATAGGGTACTTCGCGTGCTATGAACGTTATGCACGCGACGCAGCATGGCAGACTTGCAAAAAACGGACTTTTAAAACAATTCTGATCGATCACAGATTGCAATCGGAGCTGTTGTGATTACGCCGCTCACAATGGCGGAGCTTACGCTTGCTGAAATGTCTACCGCAGCAGAAAACAGTGAGCTTTGTCCTATGAATGTATTTCAAATAGCCGGAAACTGCCCGACGATTTGTTCAAAGTGCCACTCAATTGGCCAAAACGACAAGTGAAGTTAATTCACCTGGATACAAAAGGTTTTTTGGAAAGTCTAACTAGGGACAGATAGAGGTAGATGTTAAATTACAAAAAAAAAAAGACTGCAGCTCATTATGAACTTTCGGACATAAAACAACAGTGACTGAAAACAGAATAAAGCAACTTTTTCTTAAAAGAGATGTTGCGAATGAGAAAATAAAAAAATATATTCGATTTTCGGATCATAATATCGTAGCGTCTAAAGCGCGAGTGCAACGGGGATGCTCGCTAAATGGAGTCGTGGACTCATCGTACTGGGCGCGCCGTGGACGTTTGCAAATAAATAAAACATGGAGGGATTAGAAGTGACATGTTTATGCACATAACAAGTTGGCGTCGAAAAATGCGCGCGCAAACCGGAGACGCGCGCGGCGTATAGACTCCCACAGACAATGTACATCTGTCTTGCCCGAAAAATCACTGTTCTGCCCTGACCAATTTCGGTCTGTTCTGTTTCTTTATTCGTGTCCGAATGGCGAACATTTGATTCATCGGCCATTTTTAGGTCGCAACAACAGTTTAATGCAATTGGCGTTGAATCGAATGGGAACAATGAAAATGAGAACAACAAGTGATAATCGACAACGCAATAGAATCGATGCAATAGAAGGTACCTGCGGAAATAAGTGGAAATACCCAGGAATGCATTAAGTGTTCACCGCAACGTGCCTTGTCCGTAAAGTGTTAGGAAGGATGCGATGAAAACAACGTGCAATTATGTTAGTGGATTATAGAGCAGTCGATTGCTGTCGACCCCAAATCAAATGACCGCTACCAGACGCGTTCAAGAATTACAGTTAGGGATAACTAGGGACATGCGGAACGCATATCATGCAGTAATGAAAATATAATTTGAAAAATCTTTGTATTCTGAGAAAAATACTGTAGGAGTTCTTTGACATTCTCCACCTGGAATTAATTTAGACCGTATGCGGTCTATCTGATTCATCTAATTTTTGATTACTTGTTCATAGAGACGTTCATAGAAACACATGTTATTCATCGAAAATGATGTGTACAGCTGAAAGTCAGCGTGTGAGTCAGTATGGACAGGTAGTTTTAAATGACTAACTCGCTCGCATGAAGCATGAAACTCAACACTGGGTGCTCAGGCAGCTTGGGACTTTTATCCGCATGAATATTATTTCTGATAAATAAAATACATTTTCGTCTACATATCCTTGAATTCCGAATTTCAATACGCGTTCCATAACACACTTCAAGCGTTTCAAAGAAAACATAAAAATAGCTCGTGAATCACCAATCACATGCATCACTTGATTTGATCACGCATATTAGCAAAAGCTACACGTGAATAATTAAACCCTGCCATCACTTTATAGAAAAAGATCTCTTTAAGTGAACGGTTACAAAAGCGGCAAGCATTTTGCTTGCTTTTGCCGGAGGTCAGTGAATTTTGTTCAGGTTTCCGAAAATATTACCGAAAATCCTGATTGCGATTAGTTCTCAATGCGCTTACAGTAGCTGTAAATTGAATTACATACTGCATATCGGATTTTCCTTACAGTTACACCAGTAGAGTAAAATTTAAAAGTCAACCGATGTCGTTTTCAAGTTGCCTTAATTGAGATAAACCAAACATCGAAAAATTTTTGACCGTATTATGATTACCCTCAGAATAGCTATTAATTTGGGCGTTCAATAAATCATCTAGCATAGAAGGTGCTAGCCATGAACACGCTTTCAGTCGTTTCAGCCTGGCTGACCTTTTAGTAGAAGAGCTGAGCTATCAATAAGTTATGACCGCCGTTTGAATCTTCAAGAAGACAATCAAGGAAATATGATGGAATATGTTATAATTAAAATCAGCAGTGAACGCCGATATTATTAGATGACCGGAATATTACACTTTGCTTCTAATTTATGTGCTATATTAGAAACACTTACAAGAACTGCCTAAGGCTCAACATGTCTTGGTCGATAAGTGTCGTTCCATCATCCCTTGCGTAGGGGCTTTTCATAGCCACCTGGAGGAGATTTGCGAAGAGCCACTAAAATAATGACAAACTTTAAGAAACAGAACACGTGCGAAGAGCGCTTAAGCACACGGTATTAATACGTATCCTATGTACAGTTCACAAGAAGGTGAACGATGACGTCATCAATATTCATCAGCCCCGCTGTCAAAAACGGAAGGAAACTGTCAAATGAGATGTGGTTTCTAAACGACCAGCCGAACGGTCCAAACCACAGGAATAGTTCGTGATTCACAACGGATAGAATCCATCATGAAAATGTAATTCACATGTATGTCCCACATTGTTCGTCATCATAACTTACCGCGAACAGTGATTTCCTCTCCTTTTTCTGACGTGACATATCCGACATCAAAGTCACCTCATTCGGACTGTGTTCTCGGTCGGACGATTACGATGACACCACACTGAAGCAAAACAACAAAAAAGTTGCGAACACGTTATGTTGGTCTGTATTAGTTTATTGGTGGCACATTAAATGCTAACTTGTTACACGATGAGTGGAAGAGAATTACAAGCAGTTGAAGAAAGATGACGCCTTCTTAGTACATTTCTTCTACATCCGGTTCGGTTCCAGTTGACTATGGACAGTCCACATGCGCTTCAGACAGTCTGTCACTTCGACGTATTGGCATGCCTAAAGCTTAACTTATTCTTTCAATCAATCCAATTAACATACGTAATGAAGCGGGATCAAATGTGACATATGCGGATGGATCTCGACTTCGGTGTCAGGGCGATAGTGGGAAGGCAGATCCATGTCGTCTTGCTTGGGCATTTCATGTACAATCCAGTCCTTGTCTTTAAAGCCTTCCAAGTAGAACGGGAGAAGCTGAGAAGGATACCGTGATGACATCCTGTTATTGCGGACGATCGGAAAGTAGACCACTTAATTTAGCAGGCGCACGAGAGGTGTGACTCATGCTGCCATTAGGAACAAAAGAGACATATGTGTGAAAATATTGATCGACCGTGCTATGTCTCTGCAAAGCAGGTCAGTGGCTAATGTGCGTAGCAGAGATCAACTAAGTAGCTTATGTGAGAAGGTGAGGCTAAGAACATTAATTGCCATGTGCACATTGTGACAGATTTTAGCATCAATAAGCGGTTAAACTGACTAGTTTTCAGAACGATCAGAAATTGTGTGATGAAAGGCATTGATTGTGTAAGGCATTGAGCGGAATCAATCAGATATAAAAAATAAATAAAGGATAAAAGAGAAATATAAATAAAGGAGACACACGTGTGTATCTGAGACCGAACGTGCGAAATTTCCGAAAACATCGTGTGTGGTCAATTTGCGGCGGTACACGAGCACGCGTGTCACCTCATTCAGACGATTGGCGCGCTTCTGCGGTGCTTCAGCTTTTCCGAGGGAGTATGCATAAAAATTCTCCATCAAAACAAGATCTATTGATTCAGCCAAAAATGGGCGCATAAGTGCAGGTACAGTTTCGGAAAAGTACGAAAAGCCATTCCCGTCCTTGATGACCACGAGGCTCAATCGATTTTGTGCCTAGTGACAGCAACTTAGCAACGCGCAATCTGTGCGCACAGCCCCAGTGTAGTTCAAGAAATGTGCTGAAAAACCATTGGCCGCGCTACTTAAAAAAATTAAAAACGCGCTAATTCAATCTTGCAGCACCGCGCAATCTGCGCGCGTGCCTCATTTATTTTTCTAATATTATTTTTTGTTATTCAGTTTTGGCAATCTTTGCCGTTTAGCGGTGTCCGCCTGCTGCAGCGTACTACCGCGTATTTGCACAAGACGCCCCCGTGTGCCTGAAACTTGCGCAACAACCGGCTGCTGTCCGAAAGGAAAATGCACACTGCTTAACTATGGCAAAAGTGTGGCGCTGTATATAAGGTCACCAAAGATTTAACGCAATTTTCCATCAAACTGATAACGTAAAATAACCGTAAATATAAGGCCACATTTCCTTTTGGTCCTTTATGCGCAAGACGTTGTTTTCGAAGCAATCTGACGAACAGTGAAGGAGGGTGACATTGTGCTGTCGGGGGTATAGCTCAGTGGTAGAGCGCTCGCTTTGCATGCGAGACGTCTGGGGTTCGATCCCCCATACCTCCAATATTTTGGCACAGAAAAGAAAGCAAAAAGGTTTATTACATTAAGCGGATGCTATTTATATTGCGAGAAAGTTCAAATACTGGAAAGACCTTATGTTACAATACTTATATGTACTTATATGAAGTGAGAAAGATTTAACTTTCGTAAAAGGCAAACGCGGTGACCGCCATGGACTGTCCACCGAAGGTGCGCTTGACGTCTCCGGTCTGCATGTTCCACAGACGGAGATCAGTTCCCGTGCACACCAAAGCGCAGTCCTCATTGTCCATAGTAGTGAAGGTGCAGTCCCAAGCCCAAAGGACCTTCTTCCTAGGGTCTTTGAGCTCCTGGATGGGCTTCTGGAAAAGGTTGGTTAGTTAACTACTCTTTAGTATTCTCCCTCAACGTACGTCGTCATCATTTTTGTGAACCGACCAGACCTCAATGTCACCAGTGCAATAGGTGACAACGAAAGTTTCGTTGTCCTTAAATCTAATGTTCGTAACGAACTTCTCCTTTTGGTGAACAACGTAGGCGGTGCTCCAGCCCTCAGTAACGCTGGGTTTGGTCGTCTTTGCAATATCCCTAAAAAAAGTTTCATCACAGTTGCAGTTCACATAACTTACATATGATCGGCCGCGAAGGGGTTGAATTCATGGTGCGACGACGTTCCATTAGGAGACTTAATCGTTTTTACAGGCGCACCAAAGTCATTCATAGACCAGACAAAAATGCGTCCATGGCTGCTTCCTGTGGCCAGGTAGTTTCCATCGGGACTGACGGCAACGATGTACATCTTCTCCTGGAATCCGACGTCATTGCAAATGATCTGCGTCTTCTGCTTATTGCGAATATCGATGTGGCACATGTATCCATACACATCACAGGCGAAGATAGTATGCTGGTTGGGGTGAAGTCGCACAGAGAGCACGTCCATGGGGAGCTGAAAAAAAAGAAATTTTTCTAAGTCGTACTACAAACAATAATGTTTATTACACTAACACGGGAGTCATTTTGAGTACCCCGAAGATTCATTGGCGGGAACGAGAACTTTCGTATCTTAAGTTGCGGCCTACAGTATCTTTCCAATTGATCAGACGTTGACCCCACGTGCGAGCGGCCCGATCGGTAAACTGGTTGTATTATTCTGACTTTTGCACGCAGCGTTTTTTGTCGACCGCGACTTTCTTATACTCTGACCTTTTTCTTTTTCGATGCAAATTACGAGTGAAAATTAAGATTTCTTTATAAGTTTGTCTTAAAAAAGCAGCTCGCTTCCCATTGATCGACTCGCGATACACGCGCTTTAAGATAAACACACATCCTTACCGTAATTTCCATCGTGTAGGAGGGAGTCCGGATGTATGTGTCCCAGAGACGGACCTTGCTATCGTCGCTGCCAGTGACCAAGCGTCGGCTCACGTTCGAATAGTCCATGCAGTTAAAATTCTCCACAATGTTCCTTTTCATCAGATCGATCGATCCTCGGGGCCGCGTGATGTCGAACAGCTTGAGCTGACCGTTGTACGCGGCGATCAAAGACGTGCCATCATTGGCAAGGGTCATGGAGTTCACAGGCTTCCGATTCTTCTTTTCGTTCTCGCGGATCATGTCAATGTAGCCGCCTTCGTTGTTGTAGAAGATAATGGTGCTATCGTACGCAGCGGAGGCAATGATCGGATTCATGACCACTGAAAATAGTTGCTACATGTTTGTTGTCTCGCTGCAATCGCTTTACACCGAACAACATCGCGTACTTATGAAGGAAAGGCTTAAACTGTAGGGTTTGCATGCCTGAAATACACGAAAGCGCCTCAGAAGGAAGTGAAGCCTTCCAATCAGTCTGCGCTCCAGTCACAAGTGACAACGTTTTGAGAGATGTGCAGTGGATCGGACTGGAGTAAGTCTGGAACTCCCACATCCATTCTGACTGACCGGTAGTGAATCAGAACGGTGTGTCAAGACTTCGTGAACGGGGAACGTCTCTGCAAAGAGAAAAAGAGGCGAAGCGAAACGCCTCTATGCAAATCAGATAACTTGCAAAACGACGCCTGCCCTTTCCCCTTTCTGCGATGACTGTTCAGAGCGCAGGAAGTCTGTCCGCATCATGGGCGGCCGGCTGACGCCGTATCGGACAGTGGCGATGCGGTGAAACACCTAAACGACGAGACAAAAAAAAATCTTCTTTGGTGCGTGGGCTAGACGGCCTCTGAATGTGTCATGATTACTGTCACCAGTGATAACCCAGTTATTCGAACATCTGCATAACATGAACCATAAAACCATTTACAAGAGAAAAGGTGATGTTTTAGGAATAAGAGGTTTATTTGTCGCCGCTTTGTTTAAGACGAAACATCAAAACCTCACATAAAAACACTTCAACCCTTAGGACCCTATTTTTGGAAATTTTGAAATTTGCAAAATCGAACAATAGCGACGTAGCTAGGTAAGTGTCGTACTCATCAATGGCACAGTGTAATATTTTTGAAAATGCAACATTTCTTACAAAAAGCAAGCACTGATTTATAAAATTAATGCCTCGCTGCAGATTGCGACCGGCCAAAAGCACACAAAATACCAGGCGGATCACTCGGACGTTCCGCGAATGTGTCATCAAACCATAAATAGATTTATTGAGGTGTTTACCGTTCGCTAGCGTGAGAACGGAAGCGAAACTTCTCCGAAGAACAAAGGAAGGTTTTGCACAATCTGCAGAACTACGGGCTACGGCGGAAGACCAAACAGAGTACGCCAACTCGAGATCCTTACCACGACCGAGGGAGATGTCACGGATTGTTGAGGATTGTGATTTAGCTGAGCCCATAATCCAACATGGCGACTTGTAAGATGATTATCGCATGTATAGAGTTATCGTTGACTCATTAGAAGCCACTTAAGGATGTCCTCATCAGAGCACTATTTCTTGTCAAGCATGTAGTTGTAGAGCTGTAGTTGTAGTTCTTTCCTGTTAAAATCAGTTTCAGATGCCTTGAGTGGATTTGGAACGACGGACAGCGTCGGCCTGACAGCTCACTGTTGCGATGAAGGCAGCTCACAGATGCGTCAGATGCGACCAAATGATCGATAATGCGCACCAGCATTGCGACAAAGATTTTACGGGAGCGCACCGGAAGCGGCAAATGAAACAGCTCTCCACTCCACAGTGGGCCTTACAATGCTACTTAAGATTTTATAGATGGGCTATCACACCTGAGTTCTCTGTAATTTTGATTTGTTGCAGGAAATTTGGTTTTCGAACGTTGATGCCTGTTAGTAGGAGTGATAATTATCTGATCGTTTTGGGACCAAAAGAGACCACACAAAGATCGACTGTGACCGCACGTTTTTAGAGACACAGCATAACGGAAACTCTGTCCTTAAGGAACTCAGAAACGGCATCTTTTTTTCTGACTTGTTTTTTTTTCAACAGATAATACCAAAGCAAAGATATGGCTAAGAACAATAATTAGATTGCAAGCCGAACTCTCGCATATAAGGAGTTGGTGCAAAAGTCACTGCTGCAATATGGGGACACAATTTGCTCCTCAGAAGATCGCTGGAAGAAGAACATTGTTACAGTCACAGCAGCGGCCGAAAAAGCAACGCAGACGGTAGACATCGACGAAAATGAAAAAGCAGAGCTGAAAAAGATAGTGGATAACATCAGTGTACTTTTGAATTATATCGATAGATTTTGCAATGAATCGGTGTACAAAGGGACCACTTGGAAGTACATCGAATAAGCGTTATATGACACGAATTCAGTCGTTACGGAAGGCTGGATTCTTAAAAGTTGTTTCTTTACTTTCAAAAATTTACTCGGTTGTGTGGTAGTTTTTTTTTTTGAAATCAGTCAGTAGTTTGGTCATTGGTGATGTGCCACACTGTGTCCGGAAAAGGGCAAGTGTCCAACAATTTCATTTCCGCGCATGACTCGATGCTGGATTCCTATTTGCGCAGCTTGATAGTCGCCGCAGAGGTAACTGGTGGTACAAGTCGCTTGCCAGTTCAATCAACACAAAACATTGTCTACCATTGTTTACATCGAGTATAAATAGTGGAGGTTGCGGTAAGTTCATCAGCTCGATCAATTCAATCATGGCCTCTAAGTGTCTTCTGTTCACCGCTCTGCTCGCCTTGTTCTGCCCTCAAGGCAGTGCCCTGGTAAACCATAACGTTGCCAGCCATAAGGAACCCGTTCTTTCAGTTGGGACCAGCGTGTGGTCGAGAAGACTGCACCCTCCGCGGAAACTGTCTTGGAACCAAGCTGAACCCTCTCTGCTTCTGTGATCTCGGATATCTTGGAGCTCGCTGCGAAGATGGTAAGTCTTTGTGAATGATCACTGTTACCACTAACAAAACTAACCTGCTTAGCTCCTTGTGATTCTGTAACCGCGTGCAGTGGCAACGGACTTTGCATAGGAACCGTCCTGAAGAGCTCCTGCATCTGCAATCTCGGCTACAGCGGCGATCGTTGTCAAATCGCTCCTAACACTCGTAAGTAACAAAGCATAACCCAGGCATCTCACCAAGAGAGTGCTTCTTCGTAGGGCACACATCTCGAACGCTAGATGATTATGATTACGGAATGGACAACAGCACCTCTGATTTCAATTCAAGTCGCATACAACTGCCTTGTTTTTCACGTGAATGCATTGTTTTCAGCTACTGCAGCACCCCAAGTGACCAATACCGTCTGCACTCCTCAGGACTGCAACGATAATGGTGTCTGCATTGGCACCAAGACCTCGCCCGTCTGCCTGTGCTACCTCGGCTTCCTGGGTGATCGTTGTGAGAAGAATGTCTTCGAGATGGGTAAGCATCATTTGCGTAGTTAGTGGATACGGTTGTTCCAGTGAACAAGGGTGACTCCGGATCCACCATTATCTGCTCCGCCAGCGACTGCAACAACAATGGAGTCTGTTTCGGATCCAAAGCTGCCTACACGTGTGCGTGCAATCTCGGCTACACCGGACCTAAGTGCGAGCAAAGTAAATATCTGGTCTCACAATCCGCGTTTAAAGTCCGTTCAGCTCCCTACCCTCTCTGCGACGCAACCGACTGCAACAACAACGGATTGTGCATTGGTAACAAGCGCTCCTTTAAGTGTGCCTGCCACCTCGGCTACGGTGGCGATCGCTGCGAGAAAAGTGGGTTTCGTGTTTTTGTCAGCCGGTTAGTTGCTATTTGCAGAAGTTGGAACCCTGTGCGACGCTGACGACTGCAACAAACAAGGACTCTGCTTCGGAACCAAAGAACACTTCTCCTGCGTGTGCAATCTCGGATACAGCGGAAAGCGTTGCGAGACCCGATTTGGCATTGATGGACTTCCAGGGGCGGCCAACGGTCTCTGCGAACTGAAGGACTGTAACAACAACGGTATCTGTATCGGAACCAAGACCGCCCCGATTTGCCTCTGCAATCTTGGATACCTTGGGCTTCGTTGTGAGCTGGAGCCCCTCTGCAATTCTGCGCTGCAGTGCACGAACAATGGACTTTGTTTGGGCAGTCAGAAGAAGTTTACCTGTCTTTGTAACATTGGCTGGTCGGGACCCAACTGTCAGTTTTTTATTGGCAAGTGAAATGTGACCCGACCTGCGGGTGCGACTTCAGCACCAGTAATAATAATTTGTTTCGTAAGATTCGATGACATTTAATAAATTGATGCAATTGCGCTTGTGGTGATAATTTAGTCATCGGTCTCCAGCGGTTTTGCGATGATCACGGTCCGTTTTCGTTGTGGGACCATTGAACAGAATGAGCAGAAGGCGAAAAGCAAAAAACAGTTTTCTTCACGATGGCATGGCATACCGTATCTACTAAACACTTTTCAGTGTGATCCCATTCTCTCTCCAAAACAGAGTACAACAAAGGAGCTACTTTGCATTCAATTGACATTCTCGTATTTCAGTAATTAGTTTCGAATTAATCAGGCATGTTAATGCGAGCATGCGGTTGTCTCTGTCGCGCATCGCCAAAACATCATTGTCAAAAGTAACGATAATGCCGACAGCTGCCAGCGGGAGAAGTGTCGCGCAATATCGGCGCCAGATGGAAAATGCCGAATTCGAGCAACTTTCTGCACAGCTTCCGATTGCTCGGGCCATCAGTGGGCAACACATCGACAAGACATCTGTCGTTCGACTGGCTTCTACGTTTATGCGATTGTCCCGGGCTGTCGCTGGGTTGTGGGAAGCATCGAAAGCGGACCCAGTTCAACGACACTGGAATTCCCAGCTTCTGGAAATCCTTGACGGTTTCTTACTATGCTTGTCCAGTGGAGGTGACATACTGTATGTATCGGAGACGATTAGCATACATCTTGGACTGTCCCAGGTTAGTAAAATTCATATATTTCAGTTGAACCTGTCTGCAAAAATGCTGGGCATTTGATATTTCGTTCCCTGGCATATTTTTCAGGAAGCAAACCAGAAATATAATGTCTGATTATTGCAGGTCGAGATGACTGGGAACAGTATCTACGAGTACTTTCACCCATCAGATGGCTACAATCTCCGTCACACACTTGAAGCAAGCGTTACCGGAGAACCGCGGCTATCTGTTTTTCGAATGCGGTCTACATTGACGAAGAGGGCGAGTAAGGAGAATCCTAGAAGTACGTCTGGATTCAAAACAGTAAAGATGGACTTTGTGAAACGCGGAACAGAGCAGACATTCCTTTGCTTCTGTCAGCCTCTATTTCAAAGTTCTGCCTCAACAATTCGATTGGATAACCATGCATTCCTCATATCTACAGAAATCAACTTCTCCATAAGATATGTTGACGTTCGGTAAGGCGAAAGCTGTTTATTCTGTGAAAACGGACTGTTTTTAGTGGAGAGAACTATTTGGGCATCATGCCCGGCGAGCTCACTGAGAAGAATCTCTACCACCTTGTACATCCCGATGACATTAGTCGTCTGACACAGCTTCATGTGGAGCTCTTTCAGTTCGGGGCTTCAAGCACAACGTTTTGCCGACTTGTTTTCTTAGCAAATGCAGTAATGGGCAGAAGGTCTTTCTATGCCGAAATAACGGGAAATCGCTACCCGTCCCAGCAGAACGGGAAATATGTCAACGATGGCTTCAATTTTATTGTTCGGCCTTGCAACTAGTGTTTTCTTTTCTTTTACAAGTTGTCTGTCCGGTTAGCTCTAAATAAAACAGCAAGAATGTAATTTGCTGATGAAGCGTTGTGTTTTTCTTGGCGACACGACACGACGTCGAAAGCATAACGTCGAAAGACAC
>AZBX01002587.1:0-29644 GCA_000757755.1 Steinernema glaseri
CGCAGGAGTACTGGAAGAATAGTTTTGCACCGACTATATACTTGGAAATCCTTGACAAACTGCATTTTATGAAAAAGACTCTATATATTTACGTCACTACTAAAAAATGTGCTTACGGAAAGGAAAGACCGCATAAAAGAAACTAACACTTTGCAGGTTATCAAGAGGATAGAGTGGAGGGTGGAAAAACAGTTACGCGATCATTTACTGCCTGAAGATTGGATTAAAAACGTAGGGCGTAAGGGTGGTAAGACTACATGAAACTGACCACCCCATGTAATGTGGAAAGCCGTAGAACTCACAATCATTTCCGTGTGCCATACACGAGCCACCTCCGTTTCAATGTTAGTTTTCATTTTTTTTTGCCTTGGGCTTGTAGAGTCTTATTAGGCATGCAGTAGGTTTAGGTTTAAACATTGCGTATAAATCAATTAAAAATGATGGAAATGATCGGGCACTTTCCCTGTATCACCCCAATACATATGTTCCATATGAATGTGTTGGAACTTTGATATACCATTTTTTATTGATTTATGAACCTACTGCATGCCTAATCAGACTCTACAAGTCCAGTACACTTTCCTGCCCAGCATATATCCAAATCATCGGGCACTTTCAATGTATCAACCCAATAGCATAGAAGAATTAACAATTATTCATAGCTGGGTTGTACTCAGAAAATTTTGTTTACCAAATTAATTGACCACTCATTGGCGACAGACAGGAGTTGCCGAAAAATTAAATTTTCACCGGCAATGGATTGGTGGCAATCCACGTTACGTTGAGATCTTTAGAGTTACGTGCACTGGTCTGGATTTTATTTTTGTGGACAATTCTTTCCTGTGTGCACCCATCTGTGCAGATGCTGGATTTTTCCTGGCCTTGCTTCTTGAGGGTGCCATTAAAATTTTACACCATATTTGCTCTGACGTGCGTTTTAATGTCAAAAGCGCTTTCGCACTTTGTCATCAGTCCGTTCGCTCTGGAGGTGTTCGTCGCCCTTGAACCTTTGAAAAGGGTGCTCTTCACTGCGCCCATCCCATTGACGCGTGGCGCGTTCTACTGCGACAGCCCTGATACCGTAGGATTCGTTGGGCGGTAAGCGAAATGTCAACAACAACAACAAGCGAGAGAGAGAGCATGATGATGGGACGTCCGCGACGAACGCAAAGAAGCTCCTCTCCACGCACACAAACACCTCTTGTCCACGGGTTCAGGTGGCGCGGAATCCGCCTCTGCTGAGTATCGATCCGCGCGGAATGAATATCCCCGTGCTCACAAGCATCTTAGCACCTTCCGGCAACTTCAATTAGTCCGTGCCGAGTCCGCCGACAACGGCGGCATCAACGCTAAGCCGCGCTTCCCGAGAAGCACTCGGTGGCGTTTTAATTGAATTCTTGACTCGCGCACGGCTGCGTTGATGGACTAGATTGCCTGTGCGCTTCCTTAAAGTCGTCGTTTTCCAGGATCGCTCGACTTATCCATGTTTTATTTGCTGCCAGTGACCGCTGCTAGGAGGTGACAGCAGCGGTATTCTTGTCACGACGTTTATAGAACGACCGGACAACGCGCGACGACTCCGGCGGCAAAAATGGCACGACGAAACAGGCACTTCATCTTTTGCATCCTTATATTTATTTTGGTTTTTATACAGGTTGGTTTCTTTTTCGATATACTGGGATACACAAAAGACAGAAGTATCGCTTTGTGGGTGTCACAGCCGTTCATTTCTTACAAAGACTAACACCAAAACTTTAAGGAGCGCTGTTGTTCCAAAAAAGTTAACCAGACGTCACAAAATAGACTCTTTTCGCTACATTTTCTACATTTTTCATTGGGTAGGACACAAATGGACGTGCTAATGCGTAAAACTCCTCAAAATACAAAAAATGCCAAATTAAGCGCTTTGAGCAGAAGCTTAGATTTTCCTGATATTCTTTTTGTCAGTTAATCAAGTCATTTATTGGAATGTACTTTTGTTTTGCTGCTTTCACGACATTGCGTCTGTCTCGGCAGAAAGGATGACACTTGGAAATAAGCGAAAGGTTCAGAAGTAAAAAAGGTTAATCCAGCTTAATGAGACGCTTGATACTTGAAGTCGGCGCTTGTTCCTCAGAAAACTTTTCATGACCCCTGCAAGAACCAGTACAATGTTACCCATACCGCTGAAAATACATGTGAAATTCCCAAAGAGAGAATATAGGAGAACATTCGCTACAACAGCAGCAGTTTTTGGACGCTAAGTGACTTCTGTTGTGAAAATATGTCTTTTTAAAATCCGGCCTACAACGGGAAACTCCGGCACGTGACATTTTCCTGTTTAGGGCTCGCAACAACGATCCTACAGTGCGTTTTATGTGTGCTGTAGGGGAAGCACCACGCATTCTTTCGAAGCCTTCAACGTCCTTCGGGACTTAAATATGAATGATGCGCTTTTGCTCCATTGTTCTTTTGCCAGTTCAACGAACAATTTCTAGTGTACATGGACAGCATTGTAGAATACTACGACAGTAGTGACTTTCGTAACACTTTTTCCGTTGAACTTTCGATTTCGGAAAGTAGGAGTTCCTTAATTTCCAAAATCGAAGTGTTTTTGTCTTTTTACAGTAATACTCCGCTCGTGTGGAATTCCATAGAAAATTCTATGGACTGCAATTACACCCCATTTTCGCTTTCCCTGCCTCTGTTGACGCGTCTCAACCGATTTTCGAATGGAACGGGACGTTGGTCCAGCGCAAACAACATTTCGCAATCGATGAAAGCAATGAAAGCCGGTAACAACAGATTAAATACGTCCACCTTTGTTCTGCTGGTCGGTTCATTGACTTTTCACACACTACACCTTCCGGAAAGCGGCCGGCTTTCGCGTTGTCAAGGCTATAGCACTTCGTCACTAATGATTCATCTGAGCCGTTGACGCATGGGAAGGACAGGAAACAGAGGTTCCCATGTCAAAACACGACGTAGAATCTACCAGAAAAAGGAAAAGCAAATGTCATTACACGTGAACCCACGACACTAACAGAGAATGCTGCGAAAACAAGAAATTCTTGAATTTTAAAAAGACGGAAAGAAAGACGAGAAACAATTTACCAGTTGGGCCTACAAACTTTGAGCATCACTCAAGCAAAATATAAACTTTGAGAAAAAAGGATTCGACCAAACCATTGACCATAATGGACGATTTACGTATATACTCTATTCAGCATTATCCATCAGTGATGGTTTCATTATAAAACCGAAAATGAAATCATTTAATGCTCAGGCGCTACAGGAATTCTAATTGTGTTAAGACAAATTTTTAGTAGTATATAAATTGCGGTGATTTCAGTCCACAGATGGTCTTTCTGACGATGATGTCGAGGAACGACGATGCGGGTCAATAGACATTCGGAACGCTCCAAATATGATGTACGGCCAGAACGGGACCTTCTCGAAAACGCATGAAATCACCAGATGCACGGTGATAGAAGGTGACTTCGGCATTTCACTGATAACTGGCAACAACTACACGGATGAACAGTTCTTGACGTTTCCATACCTTCGAGAAATAACCGGTTATTTGCTTGTATTTCAAGTTAAGTAAGTGGTTCTCACAAGGAAACTATTCTAAAAGCACGCACTTTAGTGGTCTTCGAAGTCTTGGGCGCATCTTTCCTAACCTCAGGATCATCGGCGGCCAATCCATGTTGATGCACTACTCGTTGATCGTGTATCAGAACTACGACTTGGAGGACGTTGGCCTGACAAAGCTGTCCGTGATCAAGAACGGCGGTGTGAGGATAACGCAGAACACTAAGCTGTGCGAAACTAGGTTCATCGATTGGAGACTTCTGACAGTTGGGCCGGTCAACGATATCAGAACAGAGGAGGAACAGGCAATGGGTAAGGGTATCATGCGAAAACATAAGTAGTGGCCAAAAAAAATAAATTTTTGAGATTTAAGATATTTCGATTTTTTTCGATATTTCAAATGTTTTTTTATTTAGGAAAAAGAATATTTCGATTTAAGATATTTCGAACATAGCAAAGTAGTGCTATAATTAAGTCCACCGTTTCACTAACTCATATACGTATATGAATTTTCACGTAAGAGCACCGCTACAGCATTTTCGAGAGTCTTCCCAATTAGTTCTTTCTACGATGGGAAGCACTTGAAGGCAGACCCTGCATGTTAGTCATAACCAGATTTATGCTGATAAGGCTTGTTTCCTACCATAATCGTTTCCAAAGCATAGTAGCCGCATGTCTTGCTGATGAAAGCCAGTGAGCGTCAACGGAAGCCACTCGTGTGACGCCTAATGAAGGCTTAATTAAATATTTCCGGAAATAACTTTGTTGACGCACATCACACCGAAAGTAACTCTCAACAAGAGAGGAACATTCAGGGGAGCGACTCTTAAGACATCAGTTCTAGGCCGATGTACCCAAGAACGAGTGTGTGACCCACACGGTCAGCAGAACTGCAGCAATGTCGGCGGATACACGTCATGTTGGAGCAGCAAAGTGTGCCAAAAAAGTAAGCTTAGTGAATGAGTGCTTCCCCGAAACAGTTGAGTCGTAGAATGTGAGCACGTGGTCTACGAAGACGGCTCCATTGGCCCTGGCTGTGATCCCTTCGGGCAAAAGTGCCACCCCAAATGTCTCGGTGGCTGCACAAGGGTCAACGATACGACCGCCTGCCACTCGTGCAGGCGTGTAGCACACAAAGGAGAATGCGTCGATAAATGTCCCAAGGACCTGTTTGAACTCTTGGAACGGCGCTGTGTTACTGAGCAAGAGTGTGCGAACGTGGCACCGCGGGACGGAGGTGGAAACAAGCGGAGAATGTGGAAGGCAATCGAGGGGAAATGTCACTACGAATGTCCGGCAAAGTACAGACAAGGTAGGATTTTGGACATATCATCCAGCATCCCTTTGCTCCTTCTTTCATCTCCTGAAGACATTCCATAAACTGCTGCGACTTCCACTGTAACTAATTATGAATCGTTCAGATCCCAATGACCCGTACAAGTGCATCGAATGTGAAGACTACTGTCCAAACATATGCGAAGGCGACAAGACCATTGATACCATTGCTAACGCTCTGGAGCTGAAGAACTGCGACGTGGTCGCCGGGTACATTGAGATTGATCTACGCGTAGGGATGGACGTCGTAGCCGCTGAGAAGCTCACTGAGGCGTTTGGTAGAATCAGGGAAATTGAAAAATACCTGACGATAAGATTCACACCGACCTTCATGAATCTCTACATGTTCAAGAACCTTCAGAAAATCCACGGAAAGCAGCTCTACGGTGATAGGTATGAGAATTCGCTCACATGTAATCATTCCCAAGTGTCCTCCTGGAATTTAAATGACACTTGTTTGGCTGATAGGCCTAAGTGTAGGTATTAGGTATTCATGGTTTTTTTTAATTTTGGTCAAAAATTGAAAGTCCTAAAAACGGTGAGAATAGGTGCAGCTGAGGGTGCTGAACACGAAGCAAAAAGAATTAGGACGCTAACTGTCGTAAAAGTAGGCCATTTTGGTTATTTAAGACTGTTTTTCTGTTCGTCTGACTCTCTCAAGTCCGACAGTTACAACGGTTACAAGCCTCGTGGCGTTCTGGAACCATGTGCATCGTGTTCAGCACCGTCAGCTGCCCCTAAAACACCCTTGTAAGAACTTTCGATTTCTGAGTCAATCTCAAAAAAACAATGGACCATCATGTTTTTTTTATTTTGGCCAAAAATTGAAAGTCCTAAAACGGTCAGAATAGGGGCAGCTGAAGGTGCTGAACACGATGCAAGAAGAACTAGGACGCTAGCTGTCAATTTAAGACAACAATTTAAGAAGCGCGTTATGTATTTTCTAGATATCTAGAGTAAGCTGCTAGAAGATACATTCTGGAGACGAAGATGATTAAAATCATTAAAAGAATTGGTTCAAAATGATTGTACGACGTTGATTTTTAGGTACGCGCTAGTCGTCATTGAAAACGTGAACCTTCGTCAAACATTCGACTACAAAAACAAAACGATGGAGATCCTAAACGGCACCGTGATGTTTCACAACAATCGGATGTTGTGCCCACAGAAAATCAACGATTTTATCAAAGCGGTTAACCTAACGGATAAAGTAGACGAAAACGACGTCTCAAGCCTGTCGAACGGAGAGAGAGCCATCTGCGAGGATCACGAACTGGAAGTGACAATCACGGACGTCTATCCGTACGGCTTTGTGCTTCGATGGCCTGCGTTTAACACAACTAACATGGATCATCGGAAATTCTTGGGTTACACGATCTATTACAAGAAGGTGGACGCGCCAAACGAGGAAATGTCCATCGATGACGACAGGTCAGCCTGCTCAGATTCGTGGACAATGGAATTCTCACCGGTGAACCAAGATGACCAATCACCGTTCTCGTCCAAAGAAAAACGCTTTAGCGGAGGGTTTATCTCTGGAAGCAAGATCACACCGGACACGTGGTTCGCGTACTATGTGCAGACGCGTCTTGTGAATCACAGAGGCGCAAGGAATGCGATATCTAAGATCTACTTTGTAAAGACATCCTTTGGAACGCCAGATCCTCCGAGAATAACGCACATCGAAGCTAAGTCGTCGAATCAAGTTGTGGTTACTTGGAACCCGCCGGAGAAGCCGCACGGTCAAATTACGTATTACCAGGTTAAACTAAAGAAGAACCCTCGCCAAGAAGAGGTCCAAGGAGATGGATGCACTGTTCGTAAGTGATTTGATATTCGAAAGTGTTTATTACTGAGAGGTCCTTTTGTAAGCTCCTAACGGCTGAGATAGGCCCGGAGTTAGCGAATTTTTGCACAATATCAAATTGTCAGCTTACATATGAAACCATCGAGGATATACGATAGTAGTAGTGCTCTCCGATTATAGTACACCGTTATTTGGAAATGGTTGCAAATCTTTAGCCGTGTAGGAATCAATTCTAAAAGATGTCCTTAGGTCCTTTGCGAGGTACTGAAAGGTCCTTTTGTAAGCGCCTATCAGGTGAGATAGGCCCGAAGTTAGCGAATTTTTGCACAATATCAAAAAGCTTAGTATTTAAATAGTATCTAAAGCAATAAAGTTACAATAGTACTAGTACCCTCCGAGTACTGAATACCATTAATCAATGAGGGCGAATCTTTAGCCGTGTAGGAATCAATTCTAAAAGATGGTTTATTCTTATTTTTTAGCACACCACGGAGATCAGCAACAATTGCGCAAGCCAGCGAACAAACCTTTTCAAGACGCCATCCGTCCGAAAAAGAACCAGGAGACTTGTTCCCGCGAAGGCTGCTGTAGCTGCAGTGCCACGAATGAGGAGAGAAACGAGCCCGCGTTTCTGCACGACGAGCAGGACGAACACAACTTGGCAGGAATATCGGCTGATGACATCTTCGAGAACAAAATCCAGGACCACGTGTTTAAACAGAGGTCTGTTTCGTGGTGATCGCAGGTCTGCGGCGTGGGGTGGTGATGGCTTTTGGAAACTGCTCGCTCTTTTTAGAAGGGGTTTTCTAATGTAGACATTTGAAGGTGCGAGTTCCATTATGATCCCATGAGGTGCCCGCCGCCAGGCGAGCGTCGCAGTCATCGCCGTAAGCATCACCATCACGCACCAGCTGCGACTGCGCCTGACGAAGACGAAGAGTCCGACGATTCGCCAGAGAAGTACCGTATCCTACAGGGACTTGCGACACTTACTTTCCCCTCTTTTACACAATTGCATGCCTTTTTCCGTGCTATTAGTGATCTTTTGAAAGTAGTCCATCTCTCAAATGATCAATTTCCAACTTTAGCACTCTGAGACGGAGGCTGAAGAGGCGAATCACAGAGGCCCCTGATGCGGAAGATAAGCCGACTACAAAGGCGCCGGAGACAAAAACTACATCAAAAGATCCGCCGAATTACTTGGGAGTTCCTGATATCAAGAATGACACTCGTTTGATAGAGTATTTCGACGTCAAGCGAAACATAACGAAAGGAACTTTCACCATCGAGCCCGATTCTGATGCCGAAATGTTTACTTTCAACATGACAGGGACGCACCTCACAGTGAAGAACCTTATCCACTACACCTCCTACACCATTATGATCTTGGCCTGTCAGAATGTTTCGGTTGAGGGTGCTTCTTGCTCGACGATGCACGATGTGAAGATTGTCAAAACGCTCCCCGAACGTAAGCTAGTCTCGTTTGAAATACGAAAAAACAGAGTTGTTTTAGCGAGTAAGGACGCTGTGGACCTGGACGCTTTGGTCATCCGCAATGAGACTCACTCCCGAAATCGGGTCTTTTGGTGGCCGCATCCAAAGGATCCAAACGGCGCTGTCTTGGCTTATAGCGTTAAGATTGGTATAAGCGACTCCGATGTGGTAAGTTTTATTTGAAACGAAGGATGTGTTCCTTCAGTGTAATTCTAAATTGTAGGTCACCCATTATATTCTCAATAATGGTGCCGTTCCTAGTGGCTTTGAGAAAATTAGCTTTTAAAAGCTATAAAAATGAAAATATACAATTCTTTATATATGAGACAATGGGATAAGCCAATCGCGCGTTTATGGTACGGAAAGCATTTAAACATTAGCTCTCAAATTGATATAAACTTCAACGAAAGGACAGAAAATATGCAAGATTTAAACTAATATTTCTCATAGTTTTTAACTTCTTTTCAGACTCCCCTGCATGTGTGCGTGAACAAAACTACCTTTGACGAAACCCGTGGCGCGGTCTTCCGTGGGATTCCCGACGGCGTCTACTACCTTCAAGTAGAAACCATATCAATGTCCAGCATAAGCAAGCCAGAGATCCGACTGAACGCGCTGGTGATGATCACACCCAGCTTCTGGACATGGAAAATCGTCCTGGCCATATGTGCAGGCGTTGTAGTCGTCGGCGTGCTTGGTCTTTTTGGCTTCCGTCGCTACTATAACTACTACTTCGGCAAACACATGCAGGAATACTGGAAGCAGACGGTGGCCACGAATCCGGACTACTTGAGTCAGATGGAAGTGTACGCGCCAGACGAGTGGGAAATCCCTCGAAACGTGCTGTCATGCCACGAGGAGATCGGCCGAGGCACATTTGGAAAGGTGTACCGAGGCAGCACCAACAACTTCACCACCGTGAACGGAATCACCTTCAGCGAGTGTGCCATCAAAACGGTGGTCGACAACGCGTCCATGTCCGACAGGGTGCATTTCCTGCTTGAGGGCAGCGTGATGAAGAAGTTCAACACAACCTTCATCGTGCAGCTGTACGGCATTGTCTCTGACGGCACGCCCGCCTACGTGGTCATGGAGCTCATGGCTAAGGGCAATCTCAGAGACTTTCTCAGAGCGCACAGGCCAGGCGCCGAAGAGAACCTCGACAACCGGCCACCACCCACACCGGCGCAGCTCTTCCTCTGGGCGGCGCAGATCGCCGACGGGATGGCCTACCTTCAGTCGATCAAGTTCTGTCATCGCGATCTGGCGGCGCGTAACTGCATGGTCCATGAGAACGAGTGTGTAAAGATTGGAGACTTCGGCATGGCCAGAGACATCTACTACCGCGAGTACTACAAGCCTACAGGCAAAAGACTCATGCCAGTGCGATGGATGTCCCCAGAGTCGCTCAGGGACGGCAAGTTCACCATGAAGTCGGACGTGTGGTCATACGGAGTAGTCCTCTACGAGATCGCTACCCTCGGCCAACAACCCTACCAGGGCTTAGGCAATGACGAAGTGCTCGGTTTTATATCCGCCCAGAATACCATGGCGAAACCAAGGCACTGCTCTGATTTTTGGTACAATCTCATGAAGAAATGCTGGAAGTACGATCCAAGGGACAGGCCCACCTTCTACCACCTCGTGCACTACTTCCGATTAAATGATCATTTGCCCGAGGAGTTCGTTAAGGTATGATCCACTGTACATTTAAAACTAGTCGGCTCTTTCAGCAATCGTTCGTATTCCAAGAACCGTACGCCTTTGAACACCTTTGGGAGAGTCCCTACAACTTTGATCCGGATGTCACCGATATTGCAGAACCCATTTCTAGTCAGCCCATCGCCATGAATCCAAATATGTTTCCAACTGAAGAGGTAATATCACTAATTTAGAAACATAAGAACGCCTTTTGTTTTACCAAAAATTTTATGGAGGCGTCATTCAATTGTGCTTTCTAAAAAATGACATCTGCTTTACAACCTTCTTGAGAGTTCCGGAGTGCACTTCAGAGCTGATCTAATCAACGAAAAATTTCAGGAGGTGGAGAATGAAGAAGGGCCTATCTGCCTCAATAATAGGAATCGTGAATGCCGGCCGCCAAATTCTGCGTCGCTGGCTGAGACAGCAAACGGTGGTAAAGAAGAAGGCGGCGACGAAGAGCTCGACAATCCCTTCTGCAAACAAACGGATAAGCCGCTCATTAGCAAAGAGGCGAACGATTTGGAGGAAATGGACAGTTCATGATAGGTCAGCGATGCGACTCGGTTCTAGATTGTCGGGTAAAATACTTAAATGTATCCAAATATTGCCATATCAACCTCAACATCTTTGGTTTAATACTGAATCTGTAAATAGTGATTTTTCTGTCTTGGCTTTGAAGCTTTCCCTTCACCTCTCATGGGTACACAGATTGAATGTGGTAGTGTACATATATATAGTGATTTATACGTTCTTTCAGTGATGTTTATATATTTCCTCGTTGATTGTGCATAAATGTTTTATTTTAACGTTAGTGTAGAGTAACAAAAAGTCAAAGTGTTCGTACCAGCAAAGCTGCCTTCGATTGTTACCGCAATCTTCTGTTCTTTCTGTGAACCCAGATACGACGAAGAAAGATGCCAAGATTATTCATGCACAAGCATGGGAACGGAAAGAGTCATCCGAATAAAGATTAGTTTAGCTGGGAGTACGCGTAGTAATGTCTTCCCAATAACATGGGGTCATCTTTCGCTTGTGTGATTTTGTTCACCTATCTCGAATTGCACCACCTAACGGTCTTCGAGTTGTAATAGTTGTAACGTAAATGTTGCCACTTTAAGGCGATAACATTCAGTGACTTGTAGCGAATTCAAAAGACTTAACACACAAGAAATAACCTCCTTTGAGTTAAGATTTGGGCTATGGGAAGGTCAAAAGGTTATGACCAACGTGGCATAAGTTTGCAACGCAAACTCTTCCGACAGTTTAAAGCTGTTAACCGAACTCATGTCATATTGACGTCCTTTATGTGAAAAAAGGCTACTCTTCTATATTATGAATTTCAAGCATCAAATCAAAATTATGGCAAAGAAAGAGGAGCAACTGAAATGTAATGTAAATTTAAAATCATTTGTAAGTGTTTATACTGATCAACATACGTTGTTTAGTGCTCGAACATGACGTGCTAAACTGGGAAACGCTACTGAGAGTGAAGTAGCGTAGACTACACTATTGCGTGTACAAAACCAATACGACCACCCACCAGATAGTTGTAGTCTGGTGCTATATAGAGGCTTCAATGCTGATAAGAGCACTTCTCACAATGCTTGTCCTCTTGTTCGCCTTCTCATTGCTCTACAGCGCTAGCGCCGATCACCCTTCATGTGTGCTCTGTAAACAGATCATTGGAGCTGCCTATGCCCATGATGTATGTAAGAAAGGAAGCGTAGGGTACACGTTGCTAGCAGTGTTTGTTTTGTGAACTCTTTTCAGCTTTTTAACTGTTTATTACATAGGAAAAATGATTAAATTTGACTTCCGATGTGACTTCAGGTGTGACACAATTGTTTTACTTTCCACTTTCCATATTAAATTATTCGATTGCTTAAGGTGCAAAACTATGTGAACGACGTTACCAAGTTCGAGAAGTACTGGTCCGAGGAATGCACCTTCCTACGCATGCAGATTGATCCTGCACTTGGCAATTACTGCTTCTGGCTATACCGAACGAACCAGGCCGAACTTATGAAAGAGTTCTTTGAGCGAATTCCGGCCGCCAACATCTGCTCCAATCTTAAACAGTGCTGAGTATTTTGAACCTATGTGGCTCCACGTATAACCAAAACACACAATTGTTTGCTTGTGTAGCCGTACTGATAAGCACCATAAATGCAGCATTGAAGATAACTGTGGTAAAAGCACTCTCTAATACTTTGCGAGTGAACATTATCGGCACTAAGGAAACACAATAACAAAGGAGAGGAGAAAACCTCCAGCTACGTGTACTCTCTATCAACAAACTGGTCCAGGATCAGGTTTTCTCGGCGTTTTGAAAGGTTCATGTTTGTTAAAAAAAAATAGATATCGAATAGAATTTCACCTTCGCTACAAAACGCACGAGGTACCACTCCTCTACGCCTCTGCTTTCTCGCGATTCTCCGAGGTCACCGTCGGCGATTGTTTTTCGCATTGGCACAAAGCAGCGCGCAGAGGTCTGGCCGTATTGCGCAACTGGGTCTCTTAGGGTCGCGCGTCCCGAGCGTCTAATTGCACAAGAGGACGCGAAGCGAGCTGACCTGAGTGCGTCCAGACGGAGATGACCGTAACCGCATAAAAAATGAAAATAAATGGTAATGGATTACAGCAGATAGATGGGAAAGAAAACGTAGTCAATGAGTTTTTCTTATTGATATTATATGTAATATGTAGGCTTCTACAGTACGTTTCAGCAAAATCCATTCACAATATTTTTTAAAGGTCAATAAACATGATTTGGAGCTCAGATGCAAGCCGTTCTAATATATGTGCGAAATTATGTGTATAGTGCCGACTTATATACGGAAGTCCGGTTCACGTGAAGATTAACCTTTAATTTGGTAGTTTACCACCCTAGGCTTCCATTCGGAATGTCAGCGAAAAAAAATACTGTATATGAGCAAATTGAAAATAAGATTTATTCAGTGAAATCTGAACTTGTCAATGTTTCTAATCCCATCGTCTTTGAAAGGTACGACCGTGTAGTTAGTTTACTTACCAGCTTCACGGGCCAACAACTTGGCCAAATCTTTCTGTGTCTGGCTCTCTTTATCAACTCGAAAGTGCTTCTATAAACGTCTCTCTTCTGCTTATCCAAAATTTACGACCGTGTTCCCACCTGTTCCCATGTCCATAAACCGTTACCGTTCAAAAAGAGATCCGATCGGCCCTAAGAACACCCGAAGCGGCACTTCCTCCCCTCCCCTAACCACTGCCGTGCTCTGTCCGTTTGTTAGTCCACCAGATGATCGTGGTGCCCGAAGACGGTTGTTTACCGGTAGGTGCAGCGTTGCGCAAGCCGACTTGACCCACGTCGGAGGAGGGGCCCCATGCGTAACAGGTGCCATCTCCGCCGACGGCAGTCACTCCAGAGCGCATCTTCCTTCTGAACGGTCATTCCCCACTCATTTCAGAAATAACTACTACCGTAATCATGAGTCCCTCTCCTCGCTGCAGAAACAAGGGTAAGTTTGTCGTTCCTTTCAAGATAGAAGCCTGAAAGTGACCTTGTCGTGACTCGCAGCGGGGGATATCGCATTGGGATTACAAGCAAATACGCCCTCATTAGGTGTGAGCTGTGAAGCGCTTGACCTCTCTCACATTATACCGTAATTTTCGATACCGTAGTAATAATTGAACCATGTTTTGGTGTTTTTCATGTATATTTTGTAAAAGTTGTACTGGACATTAGAAGGAAATGCGACAAGGGACTTTAAAAGTAGATTACAAGTGTTTAAAAAACACTGACTGTTAGGCACAGTCGCTTAAATTCTGAATCCTGAATAAATTGGCAATTTACTGCGTCTGACTCCCCCTCATAAGACAAATTTTAACTCAGCAATGGTTGGCACAGGTATATGTGGGTAGAATGTTAGTCATACGCCAGTGCGTTCCATTCATTGGCTCGTTCTACCTACCATAGGCGCGCTCTTCAAAGAAGTCGGCATTACCTTTTCATCCCGCTTGCGCCACACTCTTCTGTCCCAGGTCCAATTGACCTTAACTTAGGTTGTTTATCGCGTAGGCCCACCATCGTTGCGCCATCCGGCGATAATGATAAACAACCGCATTGATAAGCGCCGTGTTTTCAGCTACGCCATACATTCCCAGCTACATGGAGAAAGGACAACTCTGCGCTGTTTGTGGCGACGAAGCGACCGGGCTGCACTACAAGTAGGCGCAACCTAATAAACGCAAATGAAATGATGACTTAGGGCGATAACATGTGAAGGATGTAAGGGTTTCTTCAGGCGCACAGTTCAGAAACAGATGAAGTACCAGTGTCGCGATTCCAAACATTGTGACATTAACAAGAACACCCGAAACGTCTGTCAGTATTGTCGCTACTTGAAGTGCATTGCGAATGGCATGGCCCCAGAACGTAAGTTCTTTTTCTATAAATATCTAGTTAGAACAAAACGGTAAAACTCATTATACGATATCGAAACGCGGCAGCTTCTATTTCTCCCACAATAAAAATAAATCCACTCAAAATAAACCGTACAAAATTACTTCAATTACGGTAAGAGGAAGTTGAAGTATGGATACTACGCTCAAACTTTGTCGTCCTTATGGATTTGGAATATTTCAGTTTTAGTGTAGTTTTGTAATTTTAAATCATATCCTATACACTAAACATATGGAGGCTAGCAGACAGGGAAAGACGCCCATATCTCTCTAACTTCGGCCTTCATCAAGACTTGATTCTCTCCCCCCTTCTATACGTTGGTTTTTGTTGCAGTGGTGTTGAGTGACACGGAGCGCCGTGCACATCGGGAGCTGATCGAAGAGAACCGCGGAAGACGCCAGTGCGAAAAGGCAATGACGAAGCTGAACGCGGAGCGCCACGAGATCGCTTCGGACAAGTGGCAACCACTTGTGCGACAGATCAGCTCCGGATACGCGCGGCACATCGACTCACCACTTAATATTGAGGCCGCCAACCTTTCGTCCCTGATGGAAGTTACGCTTCGGCGGACGATCAACTTTGCACAGTCGTTCGCACCCTTCCACCAGCTGTCCTTCGAGGAGCAGCGCCATTTGCTCATCCATGACCCTTACGTGGAGATCGAACTGTTGCAGTTAGCCAATCAGTACGACTCGGAGGACCAGTGCTTCGTGCTGGACGACCACACGCGGATTCAGTCGACTGATCTGCTGAAGGAGAACTCAGCGTTCTTTAAAGACTTCCTAAGTGTAGCAGGCGAGTTCCAAGCTTTAGAGTTGAACGACGTGCAGCTGGCGGTGGTATCGGCTATGCTCCTTTTCTCCAAGGGGTCGGGTCACTGCCAGATCCTCGACGACATCAACAGGGTGCTCGCCATCGCGCTGCAAAATCTGCTCATGGACGATCCAAACCGCTCACCAGATGTTAGGCTGGGACAGAAGTTGATCAATGTAGTTGCACGCTTTAACGCTCTTGTAGATAAGCACAAGCGCACGAATTTGGCACAGTTGGCGCTCCAACACTTTGCACTTGCACGGGCTACAGTGAATTAAGTGCTTTAGTGATCACGAAGAACGTTCTTTAAAGTACGCATAGGGGGTGTTGGTGCACGGAAGCAAAGCACTGAAAATCAAAGCGCGACAAAAGGGTAGATCTTTAGGTATTGATGGCATTGAGAACATAGCACTATGTAGGAGTCGTGAAGAAGTTTAGATGCGGAAGGAAATCACGGACGCCAATCGGAGAAAAACAAAATAAAGAAACTGGACGTTGTTCCATAACCGATTAGCAGATATTTAATGGTTCCAATTTTTATCCCTTTTCATTGGATTCTCAAAAAAGTTCCACCTTCTTTGCTAAGTAAATTTTCTCAAAAACTATGTGGAGAACGAATGAAATTTAGAAATAATCAATTGACTTTCTGCATTTTGCTCCTTTATTATATTCATGGAACGTTATGAATACTTTAATTTTCAGCTGAATTTTTGAAATAAATGAATTTTTGGTCCATATGTTGTGCCGACATAAAACACAGGGATATTGGGTCAACTGGTCAACTGACAGCAACAAACAAGCCGCTTCGAGCAACAATTGGTAAGACCACCGGAGCACAAGACCAGGCTCCCTACCCGTTGGAGCTCATCTCCTAGAGGATTTGCCTCTCTTCTTTTGGCAATCTTTGTTCGCATTTATAGCATCCAACAACAACAATAACAACAATGTACAAGGTAACAAACAATCAGTAGCCACCGTCGTCGTCCAGATTGTCGTCGGACATTCCCTCACCATAGCCCTCACCATTGTCGAAGTAGCTCTGTATATAATCGTTATCCTCCTCTTGGTAGTCTTCGTCAGAGAGCTGCTCTTCGTCATCCTCAACTCGTCGCGTATCTTCCTCCTCCTCATTGTCATCGGACTCCCCTTCATTCTGTAACGAATTATAATAATTTTGGAGACCAGGGGACGATGAGAAGCGCTCTACAGGGAGTGAAGTTCGTGTACTAGAGGCGTAAGCAATAAACTCAATTAAACCTACAAGAACAACGACGGCTTTCCTCTCCTTTTCCTCTAGCTCTTGCAGCTTTCTCGCAACACTCTCTTCGTCGATCATCTTCCGCTTCTTCGCTCGCAGCTCCCTCTGCTTCTTCTCGAAGTTCAACTCAGCGGGCATCCGATTAAAGTAGAAGGTCACTGGAGTGTCGGCAATCTTCACCTTCTTATAGTCATCTGTAAAATGCTTCACATCGTTTTTCACAGCGTCTGGGTCGTAAGTCTCGAGTTCCTTGTACTTAGTCCGGATCTCTCTATGCACCTTGCTCAAAAAATCGTAGTTATCCCGCTCACTTTTAGGCACATGGACTGTCGCATTAAACGGCTGAAACATCAGTTAACGATAAAATTAAATATTAGGAGAGTCAAACCGGATAAAGCTGCGGCGCCTCCTTCTTTATCTTCGTGAACGCGCCGATCTCGTGACGAGCAATTCCAAGAGCACTAGCGATAGCCCGAACGCCAGTCTGCGATTGCTGGGCATGCTTGCCTCCTCTGCTCATACCTGTGCTGAAATTATCAGGAGATGACCAAGAAGGAATTTCTGGAAGGAGGGCCATATATGTTTTCTTAGCAATGCGATGCAACTACCGCACAGCTCATGTGAAAGACGAAACGCCCAGAAAGCTTTCCACACACCATCACACAGATGGAAACGATGGTAATGAGATGGACAAAACCAAGCCAAAGAAGTCTCAAGAAGAGCCGTTAACACTGTCTTCATCAAACAATGTACACATCATACCTCAAAATTCAACAATTCGTCATTTCACATTGAACAATCAAAACATCGCATCACATTAACACCTTTTTCCTAATGATCTATACTGCTATCATTTGTCCGTCTTATCGGATTTGTCCGCTTCTGAACCGTTCTTTGCCTTGTTCCACGAGTCAAGGCCCTTCGGTAGTGATGTGTCCTCATCGAGACCACCCGTTCCAGCGACAAATTCTTCGTATGTGTGCTTCTCCACAAACGGACGTTTGCCCAAAAGCTCGATCATATCTTCACGCGAGAGAATTTCTTTCTCCAGGAGGCGTAGGGCGACCTTCTCGATCTCGTCTCGTTTTGAAAGCAGCAACTCTCGTGTCCTCTCCAAAGCGCCCTTGGCCATGTCGCGTACTTCTTGATCGATTATTTGAGCAGTAGTTTCCGAGTACGGTTTGTCGAATGCCATCTCGCCTGGCTGCGGCGTGTCAAAGGAAAGAGGACCGATCTTCTGACTCATACCATACTTGACAACCTGAAATGGAAGGAGCAATGGAGTACTTGCATAGTTATAAGGATAGTTACCTGAGCATAAGCCATCTGGGTCACCTTCTGCAAATCGTCTTGTGCTCCAGTGGTAATACGTCCAAAGAAGATTTCCTCAGAAACGCGACCTCCGAGGGTCATGCACATCCGATCGAGGAGTTGCTCCTTGTTGTAGAGATACTGTTCCTTCGGGAGATACTGTGCGTATCCCAGACCTTTTCCGCGTGGAATAATCGAAACCTTCAGAAGAGGATCGGCGAACTGGAGGAACCACCCAGCGACGGCATGACCCGCTTCATGGTATGCGACTGTTCTTTTTTCGTCCGGCTGTAGCACCTGACTCTTCTTCTCCATTCCAGCAACAACGCGTTCAATTGCTTGCTCAAAATGTTTCGCCGAGATCTCCTCGCAAGCATCACGAGCGGCAATAAGGGCCGCTTCATTGCAGACGTTGGCAATGTCGGCACCTGAGAATCCGGGAGTGTGAGCGGACAGTTTTCGTGAGAGGTCAGTCTTGTTCAGTGTCGTCTTCAGTGGCGCAAGATGCACACGGAAGATGGAAGCGCGACCTTTAATGTCGGGAACTGGAACATATATCTGACGGTCAAAGCGACCAGGACGAAGAAGAGCCTTGTCGAGAATATCGACGCGGTTCGTGGCTGCAATGACGATGACAGATGCTTCGTCAGTTGTAAAACCTGCAACGATGACCTGCGATATTACTGTAGCATGTTGCTAAGACTCACCGTCCATTTCAACAAGGAGTTGATTCAAAGTGTTCTCTTGTTCAGAGTGACCGCCCATTCCTCCACGACCACCGCGCTTTCTACCAACAGCATCAATTTCGTCGATAAACAGGATGCACGGCGAGTGCTTGCGTGCTGTGGCAAACATGTCGCGAACACGAGCAGGACCTACACCAACAAACATCTCCAAAAACTCCGATCCGCTGACGGTAATGAATGGTACGTTAGCCTCCCCAGCGGTAGCCTTCGCCAACAAAGTTTTGCCAGTTCCAGGAGGACCGGTTAAAATCGCTCCCTGAAAAACATCAATTCGGCGTCCTACATGTCTCCAGTTGTCTTACCTTCGGAATCTTAGCACCAAGGGCTTTGTACTGCTCGGGATTCTTCAAAAAGTTGACAAACTCCATGATCTCAATCTTTGCTTCCTCACAACCAGCCACGTCCTTAAATGCGACCTTGATTTCATCCTTGTTGATGACACGTGCAGTTGACTGGCCCACGGAACCGAACATACCGCCAAGTCCGCCGCCACCACCAGCTTTGCCTAAAGCGACATTAGAATACGCAATTAATTTGGATTACCTGTACCTCCACTAGCGCCCTTGAAAGTTCTATACAAATAGTATAAGAAGAGAATAGGGATGACCGCACTAATGATAGATGGCAGTTCACGTTTGAGGTCAAATTCGGATTTGTACAGTACAGGGATTTGTCGTTCCGCGGGGATCTGGAGGTGGTGCTGAGCCGCTGCCAGGCTGCGTTCAAAGCTATCCACACTACCGATGTTAAAGTAGGGGGTAGCACCACCAGTACCAGCGCCGTCTCTTGTCACGATGCGGACCCAACGCTTGTCCACAACTTCAAGACGTTCAACCTGCAGGAAATTAGATTGTATTTGAGGGGCGTTTTGGGCTTACAATTCCATGTTCCAAGAATTCGGAGTAAAACTGCTTCCACGATATTTCCTTGTACGACGTATATTCGTTGATGCAGTAAAGCGCTAGTAAAACCGCAGCCGCTGTTCCTATCTGTTGCCAGTTGAATGGAGACGTTGGGTCAGGACCACCTTTGCCACCCTTCTTCTTATTTTCTTCTGCAACGGACACATTAATAACGGCACGACCACTTGCGGGTTACTTACTCTCGGCCTGCTTCTTAATACTGTCAGATGTTTTTTTAATCTCTTCCTTAAACTTCTTAAATGAGTTGGGCATCTCAGGAGAAGCAAAATTCCTCCAGACATCGCGTATTTTGATCAGTGGTGACATGTCCTTATGCAGCCAGTGCGCTGCTTCCCGCTCTGAGAGGACAGCCTAAAAAAGTCCTATTAGCAAAGCTTGTTGTTGAAATTCGTATTGATACGAAATAGGAGGTTTAACAAGAAGGTGGCCAAAATGTATAGACGACTTACTTCGGAAGAACTTCCAACTCCGTTTTTCTGTAATGTTTCATGTCTTCGGCTAGACAAGGAATTCGGCAGAGCTGAACTGGTAAGGAGAAAACGTCGGCTGGAAAGCGTTCTAACCGAGAACTGGCGGCTCAAGCCCACTCGGTGGGCAAACATCTGAAGCAAACAGATTCGTGTAGGCGCTGCATGGAATATCTACAGAAAGCACGAAAACAGCCGCAACTAAGGCGGCTTACAAAGCAATCCAAGAGCTGGATGATGCAACTAGGAGGTTCCCGACTGATTAGTTTCAATTTCGCAACAACCATCGCTTGTTTTGTTATCATTTGGGGTCATGTCTCTTCATAATAAAAAACGCAACTTTCCGATAACTCCTACAAAATGTGAAAAAATCACGAATAAATCAAACACAAGGTCTTCTGAGAAATTACAAGACTTGTTGTTAGTGCTAAATACCCCCTTACCGTCTACATGGAACAAGTAAGAAACAAGTAGTAAGGTAGTTGCACGCTTTGTTTTTTAAAGCATTGTAAACTCTGCTATTACAGCAGAGGAAGCATAGAACAAACTATTTCTTCAGCACAAATTCAGTCGTGGCGGAAACACGTAAGAAGCGCAGGAAGTGGCCCTGCAGTGGCTGGAAAAGGAACATACGCTGGCTAAATTCGCAACTGAAAACATGACGAAAGTGACTCTGGTGGAGTGAAAGACTAGGATTACTCGCACTGTCTCGGGGTCAGTGGCTCCCAACGCGACAGTATTGAATGTTCGTTGACCACATACGATTTGATTTCGAACAGATGCTGGGTCGGTTTTCGGTTTCCATTGCATGTCTTTGGTTCTGGCGCCAAATATATACGTTCCTTAAAATTCATCACCTCGTTTCAGAGAATCTCAAGCCGGACGGACGCTTAAGACAATGGGAAAACGACGTGGAGGAAACAAGTAAGTTAACAGAAACATTATCTTCTTTCGCGCCATGCGCGTTTATTCTCCGTTTATACATATTGCTATTGCTTAGACAACATAAGAAGCTCCAGCATGAACGTGCCGCAGATGACGCTGGTCACGAAAGTGACGAAATTTACGATGAAGTGGACCGCTTTAACAACGAGCGCAACGCTACTTCGACGGATTTAACTCGTCGAAAGCAACATAAGGTCGAGGAAGTTCTGAACGTAGAAGCCGATGAATTTTCTGACGATCAAGAAGAGGTTGATGGAGATTTTGACGACTCAGATGATGAAGAAATGGAAGGTGGCGAGGGTGCTGACCTTCCCAGTGCCAACAAGTGGGGAAACAAGCGATCTGAGTTTTACGGTACCTCGTACGTCGACGAAGATTGGGGCGGCGTGAACGCTTCGGATGAGGAGGCAATCGATCTGGAAGAAGAAGACGCGATAGCCCGCCAGAAGAAGCTTGACGCCGCTCTTGCCTCTATCGACTACGGAGAGGCCGAACTGCATGAAGATGATGCCGAAATGCAGGAATCTGAGGAAAATGTCGTGGATGACAGTAGTCCTGGTCAGATGCTCGAAATCTTCCAAGCTCGCCGTCCAGAGTATCAACAAATGGTTGAGGAGTACAAAGACAAGGTGAGTTGATGCCTTCGACGGCGTATAATGCTTTAAGTTACTGACCATTTGCTACGTCATTGTTTATTTATATATTTCAGAAGGCCCTTTTAAAGTCGACCGTTGTTCCCCTCAAAAAGCTTCTTGAGCTGATGGGTCATGAAGACTTCCCCCTTCGGAAGGAAATTGAAGCGGTTGTTTATTTGTCTACCAGTTATTTTGCGAATCTCGTCTTCTACATTCACTATGTGCATTCGTTGGGACTCGAAGAGCTCGCTGAAGTAACAAAGCATCCTGTCATCGAACAAATTATCAAAATCAAGAAGGCAAGTTACACTGTATTGACCATTCATACGTATCTCATCGTGGTGGGTTTAGTATCTGAACGAGGCCGAGAATTTGATCGACTTTAATGAGCGTCAATTCCGAAAGGTTTGCTCATCCGTAGAGGAGAACAAAGTGAAGAGTGCAGTGAAGATCCTGGCCCGAATTGCTGGCAAACTTCCGGCAAAAACAGAGAAGCCTTCGAAGATGGTGGAGAATGAGGATGAAGAATTCACTGGCGAAGGAGGTGATACCGCGGATGTCGTCGAAGACGATGAGAAGCGGAAGATTACCTATGAAATCGAGAAGAACAAAGGTCTTACGGCCAAACGCAAGAAGAACAAGAAGCATTCGCGTATTCAGAAGCGCGTTCAGTTCCGCAAGGCAGTTGTCAAGCGCCGTTCCCAGGTGCCTGATGTACGTCGGGAGACCTCCAAGTATGCCGGAGAAGCGCGCGGAATCCGAGCATCTACTGTTAAGAGCATTAAACTCAAGGCGTAAGGAAAATTTAACCGACGGAGGAGTATTTGTTGACATTGCTTGTTACAGTTGTTATTATTTGTTGTTATTGTTTTTTTTTTCAAGTGAAGAACTGAGAGTCCTGAGAAGTTGAGATCATTCTGGAGAGGAGTCTTCGTTGCGAGGTGCTGCGCGTCCGTGGTATGACTTGCTTTGTTTCAAGGGTTTCGATGAAGGGGCGGTCCGGTTGTTTTCGTAGTCTAGTTGTTGTTTATAATAGAGACAGTTGCGCAGTTTCTCTTGGATGGAATCGAATGTAGTGGAAGCTTTCTTCATGCTTTCCACAGCTCTGAATGGTCGGTTTGGGGATTTAGGGGTGAGATGAATATCTTACGCGATGGCATTGTCAAGGTCGAAACAGGCTCCTTGTAGATTGGAGTTCAATTGCTTCATCTGATACTTCCGGTTCACAAGGACTGGAAGGGATTTGCTCACATGCTCTTGAAGACGATACAAGGCTAAGGAAGGGTCATGGTCAACAATGTGCGCGCTCTCTGACAATCTCTCAGCCACTGAAACTTGATTATTGTGATCCTTGCAGGACCTACAAAGAACGTACATATCCTGCATCTTGCTTGGAGCTCTTTCGAAGGTGGGGGTGGAAGGTCCTCCTTTACCCTCGAAGTCATGGCTTAATGTCACATTGACAACCAGGAACAGGTAAGACCAAGAACGCACACCGATTATAAAACGGCTAACACATGCACAAATAAAATGATGTCCAAGAATTTAAACAACAAATTCAACAATATCCTATCAACAGAAAATTACGCCTTCTCCACGTATTTCCTCGCCTTTTCGAACATCTCAACCGAATATTGCTGCTCCGTCTGCTGCGATGCTTCAACATCGACCTTCAGCTCCTCGAAGAGACGATCACGGTCATAGGCCTTGTCAAGCCACATTTCACGATTTTCGAAGAATGTCAGCCGCTCCTTCTCCGTTTCTGCTTCAATTCTTTCGCCTGCAATCTCCTCGAGACGGATCCTCAAGGCTACTTTTTGTGCCTGTGCTTCGATCAGAGATTGTCTCCTGTCATTCCACTGTTTAAACAAAGAAGTCTGACTTGTAGCGAGCTTTTTCTCTTCGACTTCGCGGATAGAATCGAGCGATTGGCCGACTACGGAAGAGAACAGTTCAGAGGATTCCGATTTTGGTGATTTCTCGAGTAATTCCTAAATGAGGAGAAACTAAGCATTCATTGGAAAGAGAACATGGAGGAAAGGGAGGATCGCACGATGGCTGCATGCGACGGGTGGGCAGTCGTCGCTTGATCCTCCCTGAAGAAAACAAGAAATAGTATAGCCTGTCAGAAGCCATAACACATAGAAGATAGAGGAACATACCTTAAGCTTGCCATACCTGAGAGCTTCAGGGGATTCTTCCTGTCCTTCGCCTAACCCTGTCAACAATTGATCAATGCGCTCGTTGCAGATACTTGCAACACTTTTCTCAATTGTCGGGTTTTTCTCTAACTGAGATTCCAGCAAATCCAATTGATTGTAAAAGAGAGCTCCGATTACACGCAGGTTCTCCACTAGAGTGGCTTCCGAGA
This sequence comes from Steinernema glaseri, assembly GCA_000757755.1. Taxonomy (NCBI): domain Eukaryota; kingdom Metazoa; phylum Nematoda; class Chromadorea; order Rhabditida; family Steinernematidae; genus Steinernema; species Steinernema glaseri. The sequence goes on from AZBX01002587.1 coordinate 23,824, forward strand.
GGTGTTCGGAAGTCCAAAGGAGCGTTTTGCCGACCAACAAATTTGGCTCAACTAAATCGAAGTGGTGGTCAAAGTGTTCGTTCTTCAAATATGGGAACTTGAAAGTTTTCTAAAATGCTACTCTCAAATATTACCAACACATATTACTGAGCAACCTGATCGTCCTCGCTAATTTCCTCCTCTTCTGCATCAGGTTGAGGGTGGATGTCTGCCCCAAAGACGCGCTGTTCCGCTGGCAGCTCTAACCATCTGAGGCAACTGTAAAGGCTGAGGAGGTTCACAAGATGGTTGTCCAGCATCTCCTGCTGCATGACTAGACTGGCGACTTTCGCAGCCGCAGCGAAGTTCTCTTTGGTTATAAAGTAGTCCATTGTGAGGCAAGCAGAGTGCTCATTCAGGAAAATGCCATAATTAATCTGAAATCGCATAGTCTATTATATAAAAAATTTGTTTTCGCTATAACGCTCAATATCAAAAATGATGGGTCATTTGATGTAATGCGGAAGAAACTTGGTAGACTCGCCAACTTACCGGATCGCTCAGTACATCAAAAAGCTTTGTAACCGCATTGTTCTTAAGAAGCATCCTAACGACGGCATATTCTGTCGACTCCAATTGATCTGCTGCGTTTTCCGTATGGCGCAGCTTGTAAATCAAGTCAACAATATCGTCAACTTGGTCCTGCTCTTCCGCTCCACAAGCCGCAGCGTCGACGTCCACTGCACTTGCCAAACCGCCTCCAATAAACTTCTTCTGCACAGTCGCGATCCACTCATAATCTCCACCGAGAGCCAGCTTCTTAAGCGCCTCCTGACGCTGACTCCATTCCTGATTCAACTGGAACGATTTGGAAAGGAGATAGCGTCGACTCGTGAGAGTTCTAGCGGAGAGGCGACATCCCACTATTGTGCCTACTCGTGACACAAACATCTGTAACGAAAATATATACGTTCAAACATAAAAAAGAGACAAACTGCACAAAAACCATAGGGTTTTCCAGCATCCTATCACCGAAAACGTAACAGAGCGAACGTAATACGTTTATTGCTTGCTGCAAACTCTTCAAACGATTACGCTGGATTTCGTGATAGTGAATACGGTCGCTGATTTTTGACGGACTGTTGTTGGCTTTGGATCTGGCGTGCGTACGGTACTCCCGACAGCGACTCTTCGTGTTGATTGTAGTTTTGAGGTTGAGCTTGCGTCTTTTTTGCTTAACCATTTGCTTAACACATATATTGAAACTATTGCTGAGAAAACATCAAAGCAAAAATCGAAGGGGATTGCTTCATTTGATCACTGGAAAATGCAGTTAGCGTCGTGTCACCGCGATTGCACACTCCTATAACAATTTGACTTGGGGAAGATGCTAGAATATGTTCTGATTGTTCCAAATGCATTTCAGGGTCATAAATTTCATGGCGAAGCTAGATACGTGACCTCACAGGCATTGCTATTGTGTCGAATTAATTCATTTCTCTTCTTGTATGAAATTTGCTTTCACGTGACACTGTAAAGCATGCGTGCCGTGAATCGCAAGACTTCTCGTAAGAAGACTATTTTCAGATGTTCGTCCTCAGTGTAATCAAAGACACTATCCAAAGCAAGCCTCATCAATTCGACGGTGATTACGAAGAACGTCTCACAACATCCATCAATAACCGATATTCCAACAAAGTGATCCCGAATGTTGGTCTTGCAATGAATCTCTTCGATTTCGTTGAAATCGGCGAAGCGCATATCCTTCCAGGCGATGGGTCCACTTACACGCAGGTCGTATTTCGACTTGTCGTCTTCCGGCCGTTTGTAGGACAGGTCCTTGAAGGGGTTGTTCTTACCTCCAGCAAAGAAGGTCTGTCTATTTGTGCCATTTGTTGTGTAGGGTCACTAATTCGTGCGTTTTTTGTACTGAATTCGCCTGCGGCCTACAACTCGCTGTCACTTATTTTTTTACCAACTTTCAGGCGTTTTTATCACGCTGGATTTCTTCGACGACATTCGAGTGCCCCCAAGCAGACTTCCGCATAATTCACGATTTGACCAGAATGAGCAGTCCTGGTATTGGGCCTACCAGACCAGCCCAGAAGGCGAAGAAACACGACTCTTCATGGATCCAGGAAAACGGGTACGATTTCGCGTAGTTAAGGAAATATTTAACGACGTACAACCCGGAGAAGAGGATAACGGAAGAAAATCGTACGAGCTAGAAGCGTCTATGGCGGAAAGCGGGTTAGGTTGCATGTTATGGTGGCTCGAATTCGACGATGAAGGAGAAGAAGAGGAAGGAGAAGAGGAGGCTTGATAGTGTCCGTAAGTACATTTTATTGTGTTCTACAATTGTTGTTGTTCATTGTTATTGATTGTTGGACATTTAAATGATTTACTATTAAATATTTCCGGACATACCCACTCATCATTGCCATTTACTTGTACGTCTTATTTTAAATTATTTTAAACACGTATATACACAAACATTAGGGAATGGTAGTGAAAGGCAACCGGCTTTGGCAGTATCTTATGTAACGCATGTGTGGAAGTTATATTCCCATGTGGAAATTGTAGGTCTTTCCTGTCGGTCAACCAACCATCAGCCTCAGAAGAATAAAAAGCAGCGGTGCCAGTAGAGGAGTGCCAGTGGCGACGTTCAAGCAACCGTCTTCTTCGCAGCCGCCCGTGCACACCTCGACGAAGAAGTTCGGTTTAGTGTCGCGCCGTCGCACAGTTGCGTCGGCATCGCTGAAGAGATGTCTTCGCACTCGCTGGGGCACGGCATTGCCCGATTTGTAGAGCGTGCACCCCACAATCTCGTCGGCCTTTCCACAGCGACGCTCCATTATTGTGCGCGCTGAAAGAAGCAAAGTAGAGTGGAGAGTTTGTGTGGCATCTTGCGAGAGTGGTCAAGTGGCTGGGAACTTATATGCTCCAAACTGCGGACCCGTTAGATGCTCGAGGTCCACTCCACTTATTGTTGATAATCCATTGACACAGTAGGTACAGATTCTATTAGAACGCGAATGTATGTACTGGTTTAGAGATGTTGACAAATAGCCCCCTTTAGTCAAAACCCTCATATCAGTCCCATTTACCCTTAAAGGCATATGTTGGCTAAACGACGCCTTGTTGTGAGGCTGCCGAGGACGCGCCTGGTGGATGAAATCGAGTCTCTTCCACCTCGCTTCCCCAATCACTTTCAGCCCCGAGCTTGTCCGATCGGACGGCGAACTCCGTTGTTCTTCCTAACACAATTACTCTCTCGGGTGCACTCCTAATTGGTGCCGAAGAGCGGATTTCCGCGCCCTCCGCATATGAACATAATAATTGGCGAGTCCCTTTCCCACCACAATCACCCGCGCAAGCCTGAAGGCCTTGTGCATTCATTTCTGAGTGGCCCAAACGTTTCACACGTCCCCAGAGAGTTTGGGTGGTGGGAACCTACTTTTGGAGTTGCTCGTCTTGTAGTAACTGAACAGACAGTGTGTGGCACTCTCGTTAGCACATCTGGTGGGCGGAAGGCGCCCGTGCTGGCACAGGTCGATGATCCGTTGGTTCTCCTCGGGTGAGTACCAGTTCTGGTTGCGATCACATTGCACACAGGAAAGGACTGCGATAACTGAAATAGAAACCTTTGACGCTCAGATTTGTCGCAAGGTGAAGCTCACCTTCGGGGAGGCATATTAGCAAGAGTTGCAGGAGCAGGCCGATGTTCATCTGGAATCGGTTGAGGACTATTCTCACGGAGGTGACGACAAAGACCATGCGGGTGGTCCTTGAGACCCTCGGCGGCACTTAATTAAGACAACCAAGGAGGGTTCGGGTGGCGCCGCCCCTTGCACACCAAATTGGCGCAATACAAACGAATTTGTCACGTTTTGATTCACGAGCCACTTTTTAATCGCGTCAAGGGAGGCGTTGTGTGTGGTCGCGGTGCCTGCGGCAGAGGAGCACGGCGACAGCCGGAAAAACACGGCAACGAGTCCAATTGGGGCGTTAGGCTCGTGGCAACAAAGCGTTCCCCGAGTCACGCTCGCCTCCTCTCTGGAGGAGAACATGGACGTTCGCAGAAGCAAGCAGCCTTCGAGAGACCCAAACAAGGGATTAGACCCCTTAAAGGTGCTAATCTCTCGGATACCTGGTCGCGACACACGTGCGCACTTAGTGGCGGGTGAAGGTGCAGGCCTAACGAGGTGAGTGGGGGACACCTGGAAGGGCACTCGACGCATTCCGCCGATAATTGTTATTTATCCGCATTGTTTTCGCGCATTATCTCGCGATCCAATCGAGCGTTCTCCGATGGGGATGTTGCATCTGCCGGCAAAGGCGACCTTTCCGAACTGTAGAGCATGATGGAGAGATGTGAATAAACTTCTAAAAAATGTACAAAGGCTCGATTCGGGGAATGAGAGATTATCGTTTAAGGGACCTATTTTTTTATCTTCAACGCTGTTTTATTGGAATTGAAAGTGGAAGATGCTGTATATTAAAGTGGCTGCGCACCGTATTGAAGAGCGAAAGACAAATAGTAACTTGAGTCTGAAATTGCTAATAGCGATGTGCTTTGGCAGCGATGGTGGCCGCATCCAGGTGGGCTCTCACCTCAGTGAACGAATTTGGATTGCGTAAGAGCAAAGAGGACCCGAGAGGTCTCCGCATTAAACATCCATTACCCAATCGATATATTTCGCTTTTGGCACCATGAGTGCACATTTCAGCGGACCTTCGACGCTATAGTTGATGGCTCTTTGTTCGTTATGTCTTTTTGAGAGCTATGGTGCAAAAAAGATGGATAAACATTTTTTGTGGTGGTCAATTTTCACAATAATAGATAACTAGAAACTTAGGTGCATTTCGGGCGAAAGGCAAAATATCCATGCCATAGAGCATATGAGCCACTTTAAAAAAAGAAAAAAAAAACGTAAACGTGAAAATATGTCTCCAGAAAGAAATGATATCAACTCTGTAGACCGATATTCAGCTTCGTTTTTCAGTCCTTTCCCACTCTATTTCGTATTATTAAACTTTTCCGCAATTTTCTCGAAAAATACCTGACATGAGAAAGAGTTTTAACCGTCGCTTACATGAAATCTTAACTTTAAAGTAGTTTCTACAGAACGATATAATCAATTGTGTTTGGTGCTTGGCAAAGTACAGTGCTCTGTTTGGTGAGTATGATATATTCGAGCATACCTACACCTCCTTATATGATACGTACCGGCAGGTTAACACTAACATAGTAAATAACCATCCAAGTTGAATTACACAGTATGCGTGAAAATTTCTCAAGCAGACGGATGTTCCGTGCCAAATATTGTGAAATAATCAAAAATAGAAAAATATTGGCCATTTAACGGATATTCGAGTTAGCACCACCCGACACGCAACTCTCCCCTCGAGATGGAACACATAATAATGACCATCCAATGGCCTCACGCACCAGTCGGGGATTTACATGTTCCGAATTCATCACGAATTCATTATGGCTCTTTCAAGATGTGGATTATGAACAATCGTCCGCTAGTCCCGCGGCGAATTGAATGGGCATTGCCTTGGGGCCTGGGAAAGCTTTTAAGAAAGGGTAAGCGTTGGTAGAGTAGAAAATTCGTGTCATGCGTAATTCGATTTTCGATTATAAACGAGTTCTGCATACTCGTGTAATGGGTAGAGAGCCCCAAAAATATGTTGTCATGACGAACGTGCGCACATTTTGGCAGCAGTTAAGGTTTAGTGCTTAAATGTTTTTGAATTTTGACATGGGATGATTTTCTTTTGTGATGTTGTGTGACCAATAAAACAGCGTTGAAGATAAAAAAATAGGTCCCTTAAA
>KN168276.1:3850-17455 GCA_000757755.1 Steinernema glaseri
TTTACACGACCATCGGTGGACTGAAAGCAGTCGTTTGGACTGATTCCCTCCAGGTAACCTTGAATAGACTTCATAAGCAGATAAAATACTGTGTAGGCTATTATGATGTATGGTGGTGTCGCGGCCCTGATCTACAAAGGACTGTCACATGAACGTGTTGGTGGAATCGGCAGGGTCTGGGATATTGCCAGTGAAACCGGACGGATATCCGAATTGTGGCGAATGGATTGGGATCCGGCTCAGGTTGGTTCTAGTAGTAGTAGCTACATTAAAATAGGAGTAACAAGTGCTTCGCCGTGTTTATTTTGACTATTAAAGAGCATGACCATGTACTTTCCAGTACAACAGCCTTTGGATCAACATCTACAGCGGAATCATCACGTGGCTGGCCGCGTTCGGGGTGAACCAGTTGGCAATCCAGCGCTACAACAGTCTCCCGAGCATCGAAACCGCCAAGAGCATCATCTACTACACCACTGTGCCCTTCGTCATCCTCTGCTCCATCGTCACCTTTGTCGGCTTCATTGCCCTCGCCTATTACTACAACTGTAACCCGCTTGAGACAGGCGAAATCTCCGACAACGACCACTTGACGATTCTGTTCGCTCTGGACGTCCTACGTATGCTCGGAAATGTAAAGTTCCTTATATGACAACATTCTTTCCAGATACGACGCCGGGACTTTTTGGAGTGTATGCCGCGTCTATCCTCTCTGCCACTCTCAGCACGCTTTCCTCTGGAATCAACAGTATGGCCGCCGCCATCTATGAGGATTTCCTTAAGGCAAAGTACGAGTCCAGGCTCAGCGACTCACAGGTGACGCTCCTCAGCAAGGTGAGGGGAGAAACAAATACCACCTTATCGGGCCTTCTCTTTCAGTGCGCGGTTCTCTTCTTTGGTACCTTCTCTACTTGTCTGGCCTTCGCTGCCGAACCCCTTGGAGGCATATTACGCGTGTGCATCAGCGTGATGGGCGCCTTGTCCGGACCATTCGTCGGAATTTTCGCCCTAGCCATCTTCTTTCCACGCGCTGGATTCTGGGCCACATTCGTCTCATTTATCGTTTCAAACATTGCCATGACCGTTATCTGCATATGTAACTACGTGAGTGACCCGTTCCGGGATCTGTTCTTGCCCACCAACACCAGGTGAGTCCATCTGCAGAAGCTATCTAAGACCTGCGTTTAGCGTGCACGGCTGCGAAGGCAAAAACTTCACTCTTCGTATTCCACCTGAGTACGACGCCCATTACGGTGACCCGATGACACCCTACATAGCGAGGTAATGCAAGATATATGCTCCCAAAGCGATTGACATAACGCTCTTCAGACTGTCCACTTATTCCTACGCCGGCCTCGGATTCGTCATCATGATGGCCATTGGGATCCCCATTGCCTATCTGTACAAGGAAAAGAACTACGACGAGGCGGCTATTAGACACCTGACTTTTGCAGGAAGACAGTACTGTTGTTATCTATACGGTATTTCCTAACATATCTCGTTTCAGCATTCCATGCCCCAAACTGATCGTCCACGAGAGCGAAGTTCCCCTGACAGCCAAAGGCGACACCACCAAAGAAAGAGGACCACTCTTACCCACAGCGCACTCGTAACTGTCATAGGTAATAAAGCTCACTATTTATGCGTTGTTTTGGAACATCCCACTGATGACACTTCTAATCAGCTTGATCGTCCACCTGTCTAGGGAATGATGAGGCACGCTGTTAATGTCGCGGCACTGACGGATCTTCCTTCATCTGATAAAAAAATAAAAGGATGACATCAATTTACTGGGAAATTCTCCACAAGGAATTTAGTGGGGTAGAGGCGGTATAGCTGACTTTTACTAGTCTGTCACGTGCATATAAAAGATCAATGTCCATGAACTCTTGTTGTTTTGAGCCTTGCGCACATGGTAACGCGAAGAACCTTCTAGACGAAGTTTGCTTTGTTGATCAACCCAACTTGCGTGGCACTAGGGCTGGGTAGAATCCTAGACCTCCCGGTTAATTTCGTTTTTGCCTTCTTCACTCTTAACTTCCTCGCCGAGAGATTTTCCTTGCGGCCTTGTGGGCACTGACGAGCGAAGATGGCCTGCTCGGAGTGTGGCGGACCTGTTTTGCCGACACACATTTCCGGACATTTCCAAGGGCGTCTTCGCCTCGTGTTTATTCGTAATCAGTGTTTTCGTTGTGTTTGGGTGGACGCCGCCCTGTGGCTCACCGCTGTTGTCGAGACGCATTGTTCCGACCGTTCGCAGTCTCCGTCTGGAACATCACTTCCGCACGCGTCGTGCTTATCTCCGGTCGCTCGTGTCGTGATCAGCTGACGAACAGCGTTCGCTGTGTGTGGTCTCCGGTCGCGAAGCGTTGTTTTCGTCGGTTCTCTGGCCATCGCCGGGTGGGAAACGTCGCACGTTCGTCTTGTTTGTGGATATTCTTCGTCCAGTTCGCTGGTGTTCGCCGTCGTCCTGCGCTCACACTTCCACAGGCTTGCGGCCTTGCGTTGTCAGGATTGATTAGCAGAGCCAGTGTCGACCGTCTTTGATGAAACCGACGAGTAACCACGCAGCTCACGACTTCTCCAGTGCTTCCCATAACAGGTGAGTTCCCGTCGCTCGGGACTGTCCGTAACCCGACGAGCTCAGCGTTGCCACGGAGGCCGCCTCGACGTCCGTCTCTCATGCCGTGGCCGATGGAGCGGAGAGCAACCGCGTGAGTGACGGGAGGTGTCGCGGGATGATGAGACGACCTTTTAGAGGCCAAACCTGCTGCTAGGTGCTTCCCGAAACGGATTAGCCGAGGATGACTCGGTCTCCTTCGGCGATGTCCTGAATCGATCGCGGATTAGACGCCAGAACGAACGGGGAGTCGGCGTTGTCCCGATGCGTTCTGTCGAGCGAGAGCAGACTTCGGACGAGATGTCTCCGTTGTGGAGCGATCAGTGAGCGAAGAATCAAGTTTGTGACTCACGCTGTTTTTAGGGACCGACCACGGAATGCCGCTGCCCTTAGCCGCTCCGACGATTCGTCGACCTATGACAGTGGTAAGTCTACCGTTCTTCATCCGTAGCTGTCCTCATGATAGGGCCCATAAGCGGAGAGCTTCTCCTGGAGGAGCTAAGTTCTTCGGGACTCTGCGCAACATATCTAATCCTTACGAATTTGCAGACATCGTTGACACGCCTTACTGTCCGCCATGGATCATGAAGCGTATAGAAGCTGAGCGATCGAACGCAGTCACCACTTCCTTAGCAAACGTCAGTCTGGAACACGAGAAGCCGGCGAACGGTTCTCTGGGCAAAGGTAACTCAGTGGTCGTAGAGCGGAAGAGTTCATACGATATTTTCAGCGGTTCGGACGACCAACTGTCTAGGATGGCAAAGTACAAAAGCAACGCTGAAGGACCGCCTCTCCTACATGTTCTGTAACGAATTCCTCGCGGACATCTACCTGCTGGTTGGCGCCAACAAAGAGGTTTGCAAACATAACTACTTCTGCTTCTGTGAACGGTTCGTTTCCAGAAGATTCCCGCTCATAAGTTTATCCTCTCTACCGGGTCTGTCGTCTTCTGTAACATGCTGAACGGACACTTCCTGGAACACGAGCTGGGTGTCCAAGGCGACATATCGGCACAGGAGGTTGAGCTTCCCGACGTTGAACCAGAGGCGATGCGGACTCTTCTCAGGTTCCTCTACACGGACGAGCTGAACATCAACGCCGAAAACGTGATGTGTGTCTTCTACGCAGGTTGGTCGTTAGTGCATTTAACATTAGAGAGTGGTATGTTCCTACATGGCAACGTTTTGGCCCTCGACATGAATGACGAGCAGTGCGAGCAGTATGCATCCTAGGGTTTATGGTGCTTCTAAATCAATCTTGAAACAAAGATCTCGATGTCGGGTCTCTCAAGGACAGTTAGTGAGACGAAAATCTGTGGCTTACCGTACACTTACGGTACTTCGAATGCAATCGGCATCGCAAAAACATTCAGTGGGACAGGTATTTCATTATTCTCGATTCCCAGCACGTCAAATCTAAGCGACTCAAATCCGCTCGTGATCAAATGATCTGGGTAAACAATGGAAGCGCTCAGCCGATTGCGTTCTCGCGCACGGAAATCTTCTAAAAGATGATCTGGCTTAATTGTGTTCCTTCCTATGACCCTGAAGTTTGATAATTTCAGCCAAGAAGTACGCCGTGACCACGCTCGAGGATGAATGCGTCAAATTCCTGAACATGAGTTTACGCCCCGATAACGCGTTTCTTCTCGTAAGCCAGGCGCGCCTCTTTGACGAGTCCGAACTGGTCGAGCGCTGCTTTGAAGTGATCGACGTGCACACAGTGGACACCCTCGAAGCGGAAGGATTCTTGGACATTGATTTCACGACACTCTCCGAATGCTTGGTGCGTAATACACTGAGAATTACGGAGATTCAGTTGTTCAAAGCTGTAGGCGAACTTTAAGACTGCATTTGCATGAGCGAGTTGATTGTAGGTCGTAAAGTGGGCGAAGGCGCAATGCGAGAAGAACGGCGAGGAGCCGGAGGGTGCGAAGCTCAGGGAGATGCTCGGTGGCGCGATCAATTTGATTCGATTTCCGCTGATGACAATGGAGGAGTTCGCCGATTGCATAGGTATGGATAAGAGAGGCTCTGGATGCTTTAAAATAAAAATTTTGGCGACTGTAACCCTTAGTTTTTATCGAACTATCGCTTTGGTTTTGAGGCAAAAAACGATTCTACTAGGTGGTGTCGCTTCTGGGCTCAAATTCTCCGCGGGTTGAAACCGTCATATCCTTCTAATTTGATTCTTTCAGTGGAATTTCCGAACATCTTGACGTCGGACGAAGCTGTACAGATGTTCCTCTTCTTCAGCGGCAAACTAACCGAGGTTCCCAACTTTTCGGACAGACCGCGCTGCTGCATGATAGGGAAGGAAGTGGTGGTGAACCGCTTCCAGAGAATCGAAGGGCGATGGGGATATAGTGGAACGCCCGATCGCATCAAGTAGTCGCAAAGCTAGATTTCGGTTTGGAGGAATTGTGTTGTAGATTTTCTGTAGACCGCCACATCTACATCCTTGGCTTTGGTCTTCATGGTTCTATGCACGGAAGCAGTGAGTACCAAGTGCTGATTGAGGTACGTCACATGACAGCCGGCAAAACTGGCATACGGTATCTTGTAACGATGTGGTACTGTGTCGGTTCTTTGTATAACGTATCAACAGCCAACCCGCTAGGAATGCTGGTCAACCACAGTCCATACACTTTGTAGATAACTTCGGGAGCGACTGGAGAAGTCATGGCGCAGAACGACACGTCGTTCAAGAGCGACGGGTCGACAAACACGTTCAGGGTTCTCTTCAAGGAGCCGGTGCTCATCCTGCCGAACACGACGTACATCGCGTCGGCCTGTCTCCAGGGCCCGGACTCGCACTACGGGACGAAAGGGCTTCGTCGAATCGTGCATCGCTCGCCAACCCACGGCGACGTGACCTTCCAGTTCACATACGCAGCCGGTAACAACAACGGCACCTCCGTGGACGACGGACAGATTCCCGAGATTATTTTCTGCGTTAAGCGACACGCATAACGGCAGACCGATGTACAGAACGGTGACCAGGAATACATGTACAAGAACTCGATAATACGGAGGTTATGGTCGAAAGCATTATTTTATCCTTTGTCGGTTTCATCATTCCGATAAATGTTGTGTTGACGGTGAATACTCAAGAAGGCATCCAGTCCGATTTTGTGCAACAATGGAAAGGTCTTGAAATTTTAAAGAAATTTTCATGGTCCAGTTTGGTACACAGATTAAATAAGAGTCAAAGATCACTGTGGGAAGTTTACCGAGGTCGGAGCCCGAGCTCTTGCATCCGGCTCGCTTTATAATTCAAATTCGCCTGTCTTGTCTAAAGGAGGTAGCGAAGAAGGAACAAATACCGAAACTACCGTACTCCTGGATGGACCTTGACTGCTCCATTTCCTTAAAAGGTTGAACCTCTTTCATAGGTGAATACATAAAAGCCCTGACAGCACTATGACAATACGGTAGCACAAATCCGGTAACGTTTGTTGCACGTCGTGTGATCCCCGGTGTTTGAACTAGCATCTACTCTGAGCAATGTTTTGCTTGCTACAGTCAACTCCAATACGGATTTCCGCCTTTCCCTTTCCGTCATCCGCATCACATCATCTACATCCGAGAGAAACATGTTTCTGCGCTGATTATCCTACGGAGAATTCGAAAGATGAGGATCCTAAACAGGATAAAAAAAGGAAAATGACCAGACATCAGTTTTTCTCCCACGAAAAATGCCAAAGAAGAAACAGGAATAAAATGCTCTTACATCTTTTGTAGGATTTAAGGATTTCGCGTCGAGATCAGAAAATAAGAAACGGATTGATCAGTGAAGGTGACGCGATCTTTAAAATGTTTTAAATCTATCAGGGCTAAACGTTCTAGGGGCGAACAGTGACCCGACACTAAGAAACCGACTGACCTACTTTTGCTGCTTTGCTTGTCTTGTCTTGTCCTGCGCTATTCCTCTATTTTGCCTCATTTTGGCAACGTCTATTTCCTTTCCAGATTCGCTCCAAGATTCTCGTTGCTCCTTAACTTAATTAAATCTGTAAAGATGCATTCCACTCAAAATGAAAAAAGTTGTTTGCTTCGTTTTTAACGCGTTGTTCGGTTTGGGTCTCTGCACTAATGATCATTACTAGCACGTCCACATCACATCACTTTGCTCGTTAACCTCGAACGTGAGAAGGTCCCCGAGTATTCGGAGTATCCGCTGTAAATATATTTCATTTTCTTTGCAAACATGGAAAACGCATTGGCATCCACGTGTTCAAAGGTCTTTTTTAGAATTTTAATGGGAAGGTTCACTGCGCCGCTAAGGTCATGCGGTACGGTACTACAGTACTACGGTGTTGTTTTTTGCTCTGGGAAGTTAACGTAGTGAAGCCGAATCGAGGCTCGGTTCCTGGTCATTGTGACGAAATTTTGTTATTTTTAAGATAGTTCCGTCCAGAGAAGCCGAGTTTCATACGCATATCGAATCGAATTACGTCACTACATACTGATTGCTTGTAGGTAGCGACGTGATATAAAGAGTCCGAAGACGGGAGAACACGTGCTTTCAGTTTCAGACATACATCCATTTCCGTCGTTATCTTGCATTAATGGCTTGAGCCGTGTTTCAGCTCTTTGGACAAGAACCAGATCGGAGAAACGACATCCATGCTCTGAAATATAAATTTGTGAAAAGTCGCCTGGAGTAGGGACTGAGGTTCTTCGCTTTTGTCTTTCTTTCTAGGAACGCTAAACGGATATTTGCATTTTTGGGATGGCCAAGCGCAAAAATCCTTAAGAAGGATTGGGCATTAAATTCCGAGTCTGGGGAAAATCAGAGAACAACACCGAAAGTGTCTGTTGGTTCCAGGAGTTCCTCGAATTTGTCATTCCTTCACAGGAAGCTCAGCTTGTTTGGGTTTCCACATAAGCACTGACTGATGTTATCTTCCGTTTGATTTTATTCTTTGGAAAAGAAGAAATGACAGGTTTTCTGGTCTTTCCTTTTTTCAGGTCAAAAATACAGAGTTATACTTGTCCCCTTATCTTCGCATGTGGAATACGTTAAATCTTTGCAGCAGATAATACGCGATATCCATCTAAACTGCCTCGTAACTATGGTCCAGTTATCTTGGTGATGTACAGCCCCTACTTGTCCCATTGACGACTGTTTCTATCTCTTGCAAATTCGCGTTGGTTTCGACGAACGTCAAAAGATAGTTGGGTGATGATGTGGGAGGGATGTTGCCTAAAAACATCACGTTATTTTGACAACTTCGGCTGTTCTTTGACTTAATCGATTTACTCAAATATCAGCACACGTCTAGAGACTGCAGCTCATTAGTTCTGTCTTCCTACGTCCCACACTCGTCGATGTCTCTGTAACGTGTTGTTCTACATCTGCTTAACAATATTATACCCACCTAAGCCTAGTTACACCTGTGGCTTAAACAGATCAACACTACATTGGTGAGTTGCTTTAAGCGGTTGTCTTATGGTTAAAAGCAGAACTTTCCCAGAGCAAGGGTGTGGGGTCTATTTAAGGGATGACCTCAGAGAACGATCGCTAAGAAAGGATGATGTGCGGCTAGGTGACGTCAACAGTGGCAAAAATGGAACAAATATCGTAGTCAAAGCCAGGATTTCCTCCAGTCCCGTAATGGGGCTCACAATGATAAATGCGATCCAAAAGAGCGTCCCCTTTCTGTTTGGAATGCATCGCGCGGGCCTTTGTTGTGTCATCGTTTTTATTTACAAACAACGGAAGATCATAAGAAGCCACAAGCCATACGCCCCCCAGTCATCACTCAGTGTGCACACCATCGTTGATATTAATGCTCTATAATGTTTTTGCATTTACCTAACGCTGACTCACAAAGCACGCTGGTTGCTTGGATCACTGGACTCGCACATCTGCTGACCTACCTAGACTTTTCCTCATGAATTTTTCACGTGTTTTTTCGACGCATATTTTACACGATTAAAAAAACGTTTGGAGTATAACGCGTGCACTCTGGTGTTGGAAAGCATTCGTATTCCTTGTGACTGGTCTGGACCGTAGACGATTGTTGTTTCTACTATCAATTGGAACTTGTTTGTTACTACTCCTCCCAGTCATTGGAGTTGAAACTATGTGTATATGACAGACTTGGTCTGATAGCTTTTGCCCAATATGAGTAGGATATGTGAGGATTGCGGAATTGTATGTTCTATATAAGTTTATAGACCTCATTTGTGGCTTTATCTACAAAAGTGGGTAACGCTTTCAAAAAACCCAAATAGCTACACAACCTTTCTTCACTACTTCCTTCAATTAGGGAGCTGAGAGAAGGTAGTGTAAAACTGTAGAGAGTCGTTTTCCGCTTGTGTAAGTAAGTACATTAGTCCTTTATTTGTTCCCCAGAAGACACTCTAAGGTCCCTTGTAATCTTCACTTTTGGTAGCCAGGTACTCGTTTAGTTAAGGGAATCTCCTGGAGTAAACAAATGATTGTTGTGACCGCTTAATGTACTCTTCCGGGTGTCTATTTCTAGAGAGCTAGGGTCCTCTGACAAGCGCGAAATAGCTCAAAGAACATTCGACTGAAGAGCAATTTCAGCGGTCATAGTTTGTCGCTCCCACTTTGAGCTGTTTTTTCATCTCATTAGCTTCCGAGATTATGACACCATCCACGTCTGTTCCTCTCGTCTTTCTGCTCCGATTCTGCAGGGGTTTCGGTAATATGGTCCCTCTGAGATGAACGGCCATCATCTCTATAAATAGTACATAAACATCATCGAGATACGTTGAATGTAGTCGGGGATATCGTCAGGTATTCCCACTGGATGATACTCTAGAGAATACGAAGGTCATTCACTTCTTTTTGCGGAGTCACTTCGATGTTGCCTTCTGGGACCACAGTTCTTTGATGGACGTTGTCATAGGTTGCTTTTCAACGTGGTGTTATTCCAGGTGTCCATTGAAGTACGATGGATCTCTGATGGCCGCGGTGGTATTTTGACGGTTTAAAAGTTGCGTAGTAGGGAAATCATAGGGTAAAGTTCTCCGGTGTAAATCGGACTAAAACATCCTTAAAATTCCATAGAACTCAAATGTTCCAATAGTACCCTCATCGACATTTTGTCTAACGAAAGACCCCTTTACGAGTCTACCCTTAGCATTATTTTTTGATATCCTTTTCGCACTATTTTTATGTGTACCTGTCACATCTACTGACCGGCGACAGATCCACAGAAGAAACCGGGAAGCGACCACTGACCGCTTACGTGTTTTCAAAACAAATGTTTCAGCTTGAGTGCCTTTCCGGCGATGTGCCCTTTGCGATGTAGTTAGCTGATAAGCCGTTTTGCATCACACGATGTCGTGCTCCTCGAAATCAAATCTAAACCACGCCGGAAAAGGTCAGCTGGTCAAAAAAACATAAAAGACCAGAGTGGATACCGTATCCCAATGGTCCGTTTTAAAACTTTGTTTGGATTTAGACATGGACATCGTGGAAGCTGTAAACAATTTTTGCGTTGTTTGTTGATGACTCTGTGGGTAACTTGATTCGCATAACGAAATCATGCGGACTGAGAGCCTCGGTCGTGAAAGTTCATGATCCGAGGAAGCCATAGTGTAAGGTCTGCGCCTAATTCGTCGTCTGCTTTTTCTAATGTGTTTCCCTGCCACCTTAATATTTGTGCTCTAGTTGTTGTGTTTACGAAACGTTGTGCAAAAGCGCGGAACTGTCTGGACGCCCTTGCGCCTACGCAAGCATCCAAGTACGGTGGAACGGAGTCGTTCGCCGTGTTCGCATAAAAAATGAAGTCGCGCGCTCGCGGAACTCTCTTCGCTTTGTTGTTATTCCGCAAATTGTTGCGGGTGGAAGGGCATCACCGCATAATGCGACAATGTCGCCTGCTTAAAAGAACGTAAAAACATGCCATCTGCAATTAGAGGCTGGCGTCTGATTCACGAATCGCGCCTCTCGCCCGCCTTTCTTTCCTCTGCGAGGCGACTACCCGTTCCAGCTCCGGACGACGTTTTTCCTCGAACTGTCGCCCTTGATCTCGCTCAGGAGTGCGTACGCAGTTTGTTTTCCGGAGCTCACCTTTCCGACGTCACTTACGAGCGACCCAGGTTTTGCCCTTATGTGGGAGGCTGTCATGAGTGGTTTGCGCGAAACATCTTGTGCCTAAAGGGGACCAGAAGGTGCAAAGTGCTGCTGTTAGAGAGGGTTTGGATTTGGTAAAGAGCCAGATCTGTAGGATATATGTGCAAATGACAAGATATGCCCAGCGCTAACAAAAATAAACGGCATATGTACCTGGCTCTACCCACGTTTTCTGCTTTTTTATCTTTACTAGGTTCCCAATGTGGGTTTCTTCAATCTAGCGAAGAACGCGGGAAAATCAATCCCATACCGTTGGAGAACGTCGATCTAATATGGTTCTGCAGTCCCTTACATAACCCTACGTAAATGAACCACGATACCAACTCCTGGAACTCGTTATTTGCAAGTCCAGGTCCACTTCCGGAGTTCAACTGTCCTCCGACCTTTCCACACTGACCACTTCCACATGCCCGCATGCGTCACCGCGGGTTCATTTATAGTGTGCCGCGGTCACTTCTGTGTTGTTTTCGTCGAACTAACAAATGTTCTGTGGTCTGGCATGCGTTGTCGGCCCGGTGGTTCCTTGCACCTGCTAGTCAGATCGTCATTGTTTGTAGGCGGGCTGTCCTGCCCGAGGGGCGGACGCTCCCAACCAGAGGCAGAGCATACTGTCTGTGGCGCAGCCGTATTTATAGTTACGCGCGCTGGGAATCCCTCGGCTGAGTCAGTTCCGCGACTCCTGGTCAGGGCAGGCCGCTTTCAATTACGCGCGTTATCAACTTATCCGTGCATTTCCTAATCGCCGTTAATTGCATTAGGGCACACACTGGGCCCGTCATGCACTGCCTCCCGCTCGGTGGCAAGTGCATCCCGCGCAGTGACGCACCTAGCCTCCGCCCTCGCCCTCCGATCGCCCCTTATAGGCCCTCCGATGGCCAGAGGTCCACCCCAGGATTGCCTAGTGATCCCTGCGGACATCACAGGGGCGGGAACCTCGCCAAGAACGAGGAGTTCGCTAATTATTTTTAATTAACTTCTAAGTTGCTGGGTTGTGGCCGTCGCTTATAAATAGGCTGGCGAGTGTCTTTTGTCACACAATCGTCTGTTTGTTCGTGCAAGCCTTTGTGTCCTGCGGGTTGTGCTCGAGTTCCGGGCCGAGAGTGCACCTGCCGCACCGCCTGCCGCAACGCCGCAATGGCATCCATTGTTAATGTGACTCACGCGCCCACTTCCAGGTACACTACAGAAATCCGCAATAATGGCCGCGAGTTGGACGAGTATACTGTTGCTGCTGGAGGTTATCTGCACGATGCACCTCGCACTGAGTGCGCCATTCTTCGACGACTCCGCACAGCTCTACAACGTGGGATCAAGGTGAGTGGCCAGCTCCCCGGTTACAGTAACCTCACACCACTTGCTTCAGTAACATGATGTCCAAGATCCAAGACAGTCGGTACGACAGGAATTGTTTTTTCTCGCCGATGAACTGTGTCTTCTGGAAGCACCCGATCGACATGCCCGTGCGCCGGATAGTGCTTCGGAACGAACGACGCAAGTAGCGCCACCTCGCGGCTAGGCTTAGAGAGTGTCATCGCACTGCATCGCAACGTCCTCCGGAACAGCAGAAAATCTGTACATACCCAGTCTGTGCAATTCCCTATTCCCAGTTGTACCGTGGACCAAAATTTAATAAAACTTGTTTTAAGCTTGTTAGCACCCTCGTTGTCCCCCCACCGCACCCCCTCAAATTGACTTTTGGCCATTAGAGCTCCTGTCTAGGCCGCCGTGCATAATTGGATGTTGTTCTTGGCCTCTCGGTAGTAGCACGTGGCCAACTAGAAAACCTCTCCAAGTGGTGCCTTCTTTTCCCTCCCCTTCGACCTATCTCACTGAAAATCTCGGATACCAGAAGCGACGTCAGTTCCACGTTCTGTGCAGATCACACGTGTACAAGACAGATGCAAGCGGTGGGCGCCCACTCCAACGCAAGTGACAAGAAACCGAGATTCAAAGGTTAAACAAATTAATGGCCGTAGGCGATCTGTTGTGGCAATCGCCGCGGCTATATGTTATGCATGCGGTGGTGGTGCCCTATGATGCTAATTTATTTGGTTCAGTTGCGCGGCTGTAGTAAACGCTGCCGTCAGTATTATGAACAACCTGGTTATAAAGGTCATCTAGCAGAGCGTACAGGTCCCGTCGTGGGACAGGTGGATAAATATCGTTTGAATGAAAAAGAAGACGACTAGTTTGCGTAGTCCGCTTTAAAGAAGATTAATAATTTTTTTGTGTCCACGTTTTTTTCTATGATTTGTAACGTGGTAATAGTCATTTGCCCGAAAACGCTCAAAAGTTGGTTATATTGCGAATAAATGGGGTGTCCTAAAGCTTTGACGCGCTCTGTAGAAGACCTTCTCACCAAAACGCTTCATGCGTCAGTTACCATATGTTGAACCATGTTGTAGAGACTGCTAGGTAATCCCAAACTTAGGGTCTAGGTGAAGAGTGAAAACCCGGAACTAAAATCTAGTTCAGTACGACGTGGCTCTGTAAGAGACCCCTTTCAGGTTGCAGGCTCTAAAGACTGTAGACGTGCAGTAAGTCAATATTACACTTCTTTAACTTGAGCAAATGGATATGACTACGAGACCGGATTGGACAGAGTTGCTGGGATTTAATTGGACTTAATAGTGATATTTTTATATGTATATATAGAAAATAGTGATATTCGGGTGCATTAAACCATCTTATGTGATGGGTGTGACCAGAAAAAAAATTAGACCATCTTATGTGACCAGCGCGACCATTTTCCACAGCCTTCAATGGCTTGGACCAAAAGATTCAATATACACTAGCAGCTGATATATTGTCCTTAGACAGCTCTATAACATTACTATATTTGATTTTAACGCAAGTACTGTCATCACTAT
>KN168277.1:0-15493 GCA_000757755.1 Steinernema glaseri
ATACCTGAGGCTTGCAAAAAAAAGAGAAGAAAAAAAAGTTCGATCAGGGAGGGATCGAACTCTGACGCTGAAACTGGGAGCAAGGGCCGTTACCAATCAGCCAAACGAACACTTGTTTATTCATGATCGAAGGCAACTTACCATCATGGTCAAACTTTCAAACGCCTGTAACTCAGCACACAGTGCGCATCAGCAGCTAATTTTTATACCAAAAAATTCGCCTCAAAAAACTGTATCACATATATCTTTTTCGAATTATTTCGCATTTCCAGCTTGGACCCTCTACATGTGAGATTTCCGATAAACTGAAGACTGGTGATGTCCCCAAAGTGGGAACCCGCCGTTCCGGGCGCGCTCTCTTCGTTCCTGAGAAGGAGGTGGAAAACGCCAAGCGCGTAAAGAAGCCAAAAAAATTTCTTCCTCCCCAAAACAATCGTGGCCGTAATTTACCGACACTTAATTCTTATGCTGCTCATCGATGCTCAACGATGGGAAATTCCAGTTTCCAACGCTCTTTAAAGATATGTGCACCGTTTCTTTCTCATGATACTGTAAAGCTCCAAATGAAGTGTGACAATTACATTTTACAACAAAAGCGATATGTTTCGATAGACGTTGTGCGCAGCCAATAAATTTAGAAAGAATTCGTTTACAAGTATTGGATGCTGGTGAGAACCTCGGCGAAATCTTATGCACTCATCGGATTGGAGGGTGGAGGAGAATACTGCAGGGGAGTATAATGGAGGAGGAGAGCTGGACGGCTCCAGATATACAGTCAATAACTTAAGAGCGATATGGTATTACAGTGGCTGAAGCTTAGAGTAACACAGCGCATGAGCGGTTTTCCTTATTAACGTCGGACGGATCAGAACGAGGACGACATGAGTGAATGTACCAATGTTGCAGTGATCATCGTTTCACACGTAGACAAATAAGTAAGTTATGGATTTTTTATCAGGCTATATACGGTCATCAAGACAAACGGATGGGAGATAAAGCGGATAACAACATATTATGGAGTGGAGAGACAGGACGGAGGATACGACGCTACGACGTCTTACATAATCACGCACCCGCAGCATTTCTTAGAACCGTCTGGCCGACGACCGGATTCCGGATATCGTCTGTTGATTTGTCGTACTAGGTCGTAAAATACCTGAAATTGAGAAACTACATATTGGCAGATTGCAAGCGATAGTAAATTAAGAGATGCGTGATCTAAGAACAGGACCGTAGAAGATTGTCAAGAGGTTGACTTTTGAAATATCTAGCACATATTAAAGGGTTCAGCGTAGCATATAGCATGAAAGAAAAGGAGGACAGGTACCAAATCTCTGGTAATTGTAATAATGGTAGTGCTTTTTCTTTCTACTCACACGTGCTAAGCCTCCTACTAACATCACCAGCTATCAGTGCTTTTCAAATGCGTTGAACCACCCACCTCGTGAACATTGATTTTCGCTTTTGCTGAAGTTTCCAGGAAGGCGCTATTGAACTGTCGTGCCAGGTTTTGGCCCTGATCCTTCCCAACGACCCGTTCGTCCTCGAGATCACACTTGTTGCCAACCAGAATCATCGGTACCTAAGCAGTGGAACTAACTTCATGATTGGGATTAAATAGGACTACGTCTTCAGTGTCTTTCACGCGGAGAATCTGGTCCCTCAGATCCATGAGGTCATTGAATGTGGACTGCGTTGTTATGGAGTACACGAGCACGAAACCCTGACCATTCTTCATGTACAGGTCCCGCATGGCGGTAAATTGTTCCTGAGACAGAAAGGATGACTCTCAAGGACGGGTACAGAAGGCCTACCGTGCCAGCGGTGTCCAAGATTTCGAGCATGCACTGCTGGCCATCGACCTCGACTTGCTGAAAATATGGGGTAAGTGTGGTCTAATGGCAATAATGATGTACGGCTTAGGATTGCGGGAACCTTGGGTATGTTGCCTTGGTACATAATTTGCAGCTTATCAGAGCAGCTTTAGGTTAATGGAGTATGATTTTTTAATTAGGAATTGAAAAAAAGTTTAAAGTTAAGAATTCCATATGCTACAGTTGCATATGGCATGTTTTCTCCTCAGGTTACACAATATTCTGTCCTTAATTCTCAATTTATACGAAAATACTTCGCACAGGTGTGACTTCTATCTTATGCGCTATTTTAATGTGGACTTGAAAGAAGCACGCACGTACGTCAGCAGCTTTGATGTACTTCAGTCTACCGGATAGAGGAGTAAAACGTGGGCGATCGTTATAATCAGTGACGCATCATTTTTATATGCTCCACCAGATAATCCTCACCACACACATTGGGATTGCCCTACAGAGTTGAAATTTTTTTCAGCTCGTTAATTCAATGCAGGATCTGTCGTCAGAACAATAAACCAACCGCATAGCATTATTTTGCTTATCTCCATGCCCAGCTGTCCACATCGGCTTATCTATGGCCAATCTGGCTGTCAGCCGGAGAATGAATAGTCACAATAACCAGTTTAAACGACCTTTACTCAGATTGATGCGTTTTTGCGGTCAAGTGCTACGACATGGCGTAAAAATGCAATCGGTCTGCATTGATAGGGTTTCAACGGATCAGTCGCTTTAATCGGTCAGTCAAATTTTAAGTCTCAAAGCTCAGATGACGATGAACGGCGTACGTGCAAAAATGACGCTTTCCGTGTCAAAAAATAAAAGGTTGATTGGAGCTAATTAGCTCACTGCTGTTGCTGATCAAAAGTCAAATATTGCCTAATGGGGTTTCCGAGTACGGCTCTATTAAAGCGTGTCAGCTTTTTTGCGAATGGACTCATTCACTTCAAAGATTGGCTCAATTTTAATTAAATCAAACAAAGTAATGAGTGATGGTAAACTAAAATGGAGGGTGTCATCGATCACAATCAATCACTTGAAAGATTTTTCAGATGTACAGAGAAGTGCGCCTAGCCCTTATGGTTGGAAAAATGGTTTACTTAGCAAGAAGATTTTGATAGAGTGCCTAAACGGTAACTTCGAATGGCAACTTCATAAGGAGAACAGTGCCTGGAGCTTGGATGAGCGTTGCCAGCGTTGACAAGCAGCTTCAAATGATTTGATAATGTAAAACTCCAGAAAGCTGAGATTCAAATAGTTGCCAACATTTTTGATGTTTGATGGGAATTATGGGTATTAATTAACCAAACCGTTCTGATTTTGCTTATTATCTTTACTATTCACCTTCTTTGTTAATGCCAGTTTTCAGCCTCAACGGAGCAGGATGTACTTGTATTTTCAGGTATCATAAATGTTGTAAATCGTATGATAAATCCTAGGAGAATCTACATATATGTTTCAGGGACCATCAAAGTTGCAGGGACTTTCATAAATTCATGTCAAAGCACAGTCAGAAAAGTCTCAACAAAATATGTGTTCTGCGAATCTTTTAGCAATAAGTGGTTTTGTTCACAATATTCCATTTGGATGCCTCATATCCGCTCTGTTGTACGTTACAGTGTGACATAAAATCCGCTATTCTGTGTATTTCTGGAAAACGGAATTCTTGACGTATTTTCTAAAACGAATTTGCTGGCATCGGAAGTAGCATTTAGCAAAGAGGCTCGTCACCAGGCTATTCCCTGTATGTGATGTCAATTCTTGTAGCATGTGTTTAAAGATCAGCCCAATGAGCAAAGCAGCCGTGCAAATTTTCGTGGAATTAGCCAATTAACATCACCCTCATCCTAATTGTATCAAGCGGAAAGGCTTTGATGTTGTTTGGTCAGATGAATCACAGCCGTTCTGAGCAATTCTTCTGAAGTATCACACAATGTTCGTTATGCCGAAAGAAGATCCCTAATTAAATGACGATTAAGGGCTAATTTCGGCTGACAAAGCCCTTGCAGAAACACCCCGTGCTTGTGGTCTCTGTTTTTGCTTTTCGATGATGATTGCGTGCATAATCCAAATCCCATAATTACGTACCTTCCGATAGCTATCCTCAATCGTCGGGTCATATTTCTCCACGAAGATCCCCTGCACGAACTGCACCGTCTGAAACAGCATCACACACATTAGAGCGTCGGAGAGCGCCGGAAGTCAACAGAAAGCTCATTAGCATAATGAGCTGAACTTACCAAGGCACTTTTTCCGACACCTCCGCTGCCGAGAACAACTATTTTGTACTCTCGCATTCCAGCCGTCTTTCGCTCTGAAAGCATGAATAATTAACCAACTGTCGCCGGAACATGGCGCCCGCCGTACAAAACCGAACACCGCGAAAATGTTTGTGTGAAGCGTGTGTTAGACGGAATTATAGAATCGATACGGGATGATTCACATCATCAGCAGGGGGACTAGCCAAAAGATGCAGTGCTTCTTGCTCACTGCAATCACCGCCAGATTTGACGCCTTCTCCGCGGAGTCATCGCGGCGGCTAATAAGCGTTGGTCATCGAGCACTTGATGTAATCATATTAGCATTACTCGTTAAGTAAGGTGCGCCGCCAAGGAGCGGCACGGCGGGAAGGTGGACAAATTCCACCTTATCAGCAGGACATAGGTGTGAAGAATAACGGCACTAAAAAGAACGAGCCGAACAACAACAAAGCGCTTCGCTCGCACGCTGATCAGAAGCGTCGAAGACAAAATGAAGAGCAAAATTCGACGACGGATCTCCTGTCGAGAAGTGCGGCTGTGGTGTGCAGAGACGATGATTAAGACGGCCACAAAAGAGAAACGAGAGCTCAGGTGGCATGATGAACGGCGCGCCTTGAACGCAAAGAGCAGAAGCGGAGCACGTCACTCGGAGTGATCTTATCCGGCGGGGCACGCACAAAAACGCAACAGCTGCACCGATGACCGAATGTATTGTAGGCGAGAAAATCAGCCGTTGCAGCATAACCGCCGGTGAACAGCAGTGAGCGCGCACCTCTAATACCCACACACGGAGGCGATCTAATCGCATCAGCACAACGCAACAAAATATAAATCGCCGCAAACTCTGCACAAATCGATCGAAGTGAAGCGATGCTCTCGTCACAAAGCTGTGAAGAAGTGGAAGTGAAAGCGTAGCGGCTCAAGATGAAAGAACAGCGATGATGCCCATTTACACAAGTCTTGCAGTCCGCGCAGCTTCTACGCGCGCGCTTCTCTGTTCTTTGGCTTCTCCCGCCTGGCGGAAACCGTTTTAGGACAAGGCATGATTTTGAGGAAAGGGGCGACCAGAGCGACGGCGCAACACGCCGCAAATATGCTCTCTATTTCACATTTAAAGGAATGCTCGAAGGACAACGCCGACGAAGACGGTGGTCACGTCATCATCGCTGCTCGTTCATTCGAACTTGGTGTGGTGGTTCTGTTGCTGTGCCTGCCCTGCCGAGTTGACCCAGCCGCCGGCCGTCGCGACGTATCACATACAGGCACAGCGTGCGCATCACCGTGGTGGTGGTGGAGGAGGCGGAGGAGGAGGAAGAGGAAGAGGAAAGGAAGGACCAACAGGAGGTGAAACGGACGGACGGAAAACGAGAAATATAACTGGAACAAACAACGCGCGCGCATCATTAAGCGATAGACGCGCCGCGCTCTCTGTGCGGTGGACGGCGAGAAGGACCGACCGACACCGAGTGGAGGACGGACGTGCGCACAACTCGGACGGACAGAAAAGCGCGCCAAGACTCACGAAAACTTGCCGCCCCTAACGCTCTTTTTGCACAATAGCGCCGGTGAGTCAAGGCTGACGCGAGAGATAAATGTAACCCGCGCACTCAGAATAGTCTTCCGGAACGCATTAAATCGTTTCCGACCTCGCGCTCGCCGCGTAACGAGCGTTTAACGCAATCGTAGCCTTCGGGGCCTCTCTGTCGTTAAGGGCTAAATAAAGGACCTACTTGGGTTCGCACAATAAATTTTTCTTTGTCATACTACAGGGTGATACATACATTTGAGTGATATATGTCCGACTTTCGTTAATCCTGTCATACTGTGGGAACAGACCACATTTAATCTGTGCCCATTGCGATTGCCCAGAATGAGAACGACAAAATGCAATTGTCTGCTTTTGTTTTTAACTTACGACCCTAAATAGACCACACTAGTTAGGGAATCATGCCAGTATTAGCCTTAGCAAAAAATTTGCTTGGTTGGAAAAATATCGGAGTGGCTACCTCCATAAATACATGCAAGGGCTATAAAAAGGAGATGCACCAAAACAAAAACCAATCAAGGAACAAGAGAAGGCTAATCTTCGGTGCCTTCAAAGAAAAGAAGCACGCTTGACGTGTTGAGCGAAAAAATAAAACGAACACGATTTTCGAACATTTCCTTTAAACTGTGCGCTGAGTAAGGGCTCTTTGGTTCCTAAAGCTTCAATGGTCGTCAGTGGTCCTTCCACTTATGTTAATTAATCTCTTAGTAACACATCTATTGCCAGATATCCCTCTATTCGACAACAAGAGCAACGGATGTGACTAATGTCTTTAAGCAACGCGATATCCGGTTGTAACCTATGAAACAAACAGTTGTAGTGTAAAGAAGAATGATCGTCTATCAAGAAGGAAGTGCGTCACATGAAGCGCCACCAATATGCCACTCTGTAAGACGAGTGAGCGTTTGGGTTTGCCTTTCAAGGGAAATGTTTTCCTTCATAATTTTTTAGAGTACTGCTCAATGCAGCCACACGTCGTTCTCAGATCACACTGATTCATTGTTTGCTCTCAAACAAAACGCTAACTTTTTGAAAGGGCGAAGGAATTTGCGCTTATCCAGGATGACAAAGCAAGTGCTTCCATAAGCACGGTGATTTGGAGCTGCACTTAGAACTGATCTGTGTTGCACGAATTCGCAGTAAGCCTTGTGTAGAGGCGAAACAGAATAGCGATGTGTGTTCAAGGTTTTTGCGTATTTTAAAATATGTTTTAGTAAATGAACAAAATAGGCCATTTTTACATATCTAGGAATATGTAAATATAACTCTAAATAAAGGAGTTGTAGAAGGCGTCCAAGGCGAGCGCTAATCCACCCAAGAACAAAAATCCACTAACTATCACAGCCTTGCTCTCTGGATGTTCGCGAACATGGTGGGAAACATCTCTGAAGGAAGTTGGTTTAATTTAGTTTTTTCTTCTGCTTAACAACGGCAGGAACTCAGAGTGCGTGGTAAGCAGCGGAACGGGAGCTCTTAAGCCATTTAACCAAGTATTGCTTCCCCATGATTCACTTCTTCGGCAGAATTTTGCTGCTCTATATTAAGCATGGTGCTGCCCACGTGTATTGCTCCATGCGTTGCAGAAAAGGTCTTATTTCGTGGTGAGACCCAAGATAAATAACATGCAAATTTTACCATAAACCTTTAACGGTAACTTAAAATACATTTTTCAAAACACAGCAGACTCATTAAACGATGTCGTGGTGGAACCCAGTCGCGGCTGGGCTCCGGTGCCGTTTCGAAATCGGGGGTGCATCCACAGATTGGATGTGCGTATCTTGTCCGTGTTTCCCACCATTCAGGGTATTCCACTTAAACCAATGAACCTTCACCTACGAGATCTATCCCCACGAGATTTATCCCCACGAGGCCTATCGATCGAGCCAAAAATAAAAAATAAATAAAAATAAAACTCGAAAAGAGTGTGAATAAGATGAAACAGGAGTACACGCCATCAATAGTCCTGAATGGAATACCCTGAATGGTGATTGTTGGGCTGGTCGGGCGAGCCCCGATATGAGTCCTTTTTGTACAGATGTAAACATACATAATATTAGTAAAAGGACTGCATTTTCAGATTTTCGGCGAAATGAACGCAGGAAAGAACTGCGGCTGTTTCGATATTGTCTCGACATGGCAAATCAGATATCAAGTGGGCTCAATATCCGATGTCGGCCTATGTCGGATTAGGATGCATAGCAATGCATTGCCCATAAATAGAAGATCTGCGTGGTCATAGTTCTCACGCTGAGCAGGAACATCCATTAAAAATGGCTCACTCCCATGTGCACTAACTGGAATGCATTGGTTTTAGCGTTTTTGTAACGCAGCAAATCAATGTGAAAGTTTGAAGAGAAATTTTGTTAAATAAAAACCGTATTGTACAAGTATTTGCGCAAAGTGCTGGTTACATGGAGTTAATTCCTATCCGGTCAGATTTCAGGAGAATGTTTGCCATACTACCGTTTTTCTATACGTGGAAACAGGAGAATATTGTTTCAGTTAAAAAATATATCCATTTAGCATCAATTGAGCTACTGACAACAATAATTGAGTGCGGCTGACGGTGGCTGCCGCAAAGCGAAATGGCCATGGAGCATAAAACGAGACTTTCAGAAGCTGGTCAATAGGGAAAGACACTAACGCAGTAGATCCATGAAATATAAATGAGTTTTCGGCTTTTTAAGAAGGAACAAATTTAACATAAATAAGTAAGCGGAAAGCAAGGGAAAAACAATACTATTTTCTAACATTAGTGAAGCAGAGGAGTATCGCATAGCGGAGGTACTGCATAGGATAACATACACTGCTATATTTTGCATATCTTACGCTAATCGGTCTAGCTGATCTATCACAGCAACAGCAGGCTCATTTTTCTTGTGAGGTTGTATCATGAATAGAGGAAATACAAGTGAATACACATGAATACAAAAGCCAAAATAAGGAGTACGGAGCTACTCTGCCTGGGATTTCATGGGTCCTAGCACAATTTCCTTGAATCTCTGTCTCCTCGGTTTGTTTCTCTTCGGCCTTCTTTCACCCCTCGTCTCTTCAGACAAGCGCAGCAAAGTAGCGAAGTCATGTGTGAATATTTTCTACAAATGGATATCATGTTCTGCTAAAAAACAATGAATCGGCCAAAAACGACGAACAAAGTTTTGGTTTTTGTTTTGTTGTTTCCCTAAGGTTTTTGTAATCTTTCGGTAAAATAAATTAAGATGAAATAGTCATGTTACTTTCTCGTATAAATCTTTTATGTGGAAAATCAAATCGATGTATAGGTAGGTCAGTGAGCGGTCATTTGACCTCTTGAGTCATATGACCCTGGCCTGTCAAATACCAGTGGGTTCCGCAGATGATTCGCACACTCATGGCACACTCAATGCTCGAGGTGCAATTGGAACCGCAGGTTAGTTTTTAACAAAACGATGTTGTCTTTAGCGTTGCGGTACAGAATGTATCGTATAACAACAGCCTGCTGATGTCACTGAATTTCTAGCTAATTTGGAGACGAATTATGTGTGGAGATACAGCAGATACCAGGTGTGTTCGTATGCCTTAAAAATCTGATAGTTCAGTTCTTGACGTGGTTCTTGTTAATGCGACAGAGCACAGAATAGGCTCGAAGCAAAACAACTCTCCGCGCTGTTCGAATTAAGCACAGTCAAAATTCCGTCAGTAAACACAACGTAAGGCTCGGCTACGCCAAAGACAAAAGGAACGCTGAATCCTTAACTTCTTCAATTAAAACCAATTTTACACGACAAATTCGGTAAAAATTTGGGGGCATTAGCAAAAGACTGTCGTAAACAGCCTCCGTCAATAACTTAGTTCATCAATCATTCAGTGACATTTATAAAACCTGGATTATAAGCGTGCTCGATCATGCGTTCCTTTGTGTTCATTGGTCAATAACACTAAAGGTTCCGCAACAGCTTTAATGCGCTCTAGTGTAGCATGTGCCAGGTTAATAATCCATAAATGATCTGCGGAAACCATAAAACGGCTGATTGTCTCTAAGGCGGCAAAGCGCCGTCTCGACATGGTCCACCGATCGCGGCGTGCAATTGGTCTCTTCTCGAGAGCAAAGTGCGAAATACGCCCTAATCTATTTGGTTTTTTGTATCCTAAACCGTCGAGTACTTCTGATGAGTGCCTGCAGGAAGGTGACAGGTAGCGCAGGTGCCTTTTGTGTATTAGACATTCCGATCATGTTCAATGTCCCTACTTACATCAGCAGCTCTGTTTTTGAAGCTTTTCTTAAGTGTTTGTGGTTACACTGAAAATAGTCGTCCCAGACGGTTTAATTTGGTGTTGTTGTGATTCTCCGCACTATCTCAGCCATGCCCCTTTCCTGATCACCGATCGAGACGACTTCTTCGTTGATGAACTTGCCAGGAACGATCACAAGGGCGAGTGTAAAAGCAATTCCGACAAATTCGTTGTTCTCCTTGTGGGCGGCGCCAGGTGATCGGACACGTGCGTTGCATTACCCTCGGCCCCTTCTTGTTCCTACTGATTACCCTAAGATCCACTTCGTCGACGGTGGGAGTTCATCAATGACGGAACTGCCGTCTGATGAGTCCGATGACTCTTAGAGTGTCGCTAGAACCTCCCTATCAGCTGTCAGTGCGTTCTCCCTTTTCATGTTCTATTTGCTGATCTCTGATCTGAACTGTCTGCCAAATTTCCAGTCTATTTATGGACGCTGTCCTAATGCCTTATGTATATCGGTGCAGTTTGCAAGTATTGTTTGTACCAATCAATACTTGTTTTTGAATGATATATGTAATTTTGCAGCTATGCGTGTAAAATTGTTACACTAAATTTAAATTTCGTTCCCCACTTACTGCAATAGCAAGATTTGGAAAAGACCTTAATTTAGTACTAACTGATCAATATTAAGTGACCCCGATGCTTGATCATCTCTCGAGATCTTTGATCAATGAGACATTGCAACTTATAAAAATTGTTTTGAAATACCGCTTTCATAATCAGAGCTTTTTCTTTCGGCAAACTTTTGCTCGCCCTCATTTTATTCGTTTTACTCTTCACTCATCGTGCCCTATCCCATTCCTTTGTTCGTCAATCGTGCAAAACTATTCATAATAGACACACCTATGTATAAGATAATTCCTGCCAAATGATGAATTTGTGCAAAAATGCCTGTGGATTACTTCCAACGTTTTATCCATATCGCGTTGAAATACATTTTATTCCACAGCCATCCGTCCATCTTTTCAGATACTAAAAGGACCATTTCTACAGAAGCAGATTTACAACACCACACATAATCCATAACTTCATTCAAGGTGCCCAATGGCCCTGCTCACCCTTCCGTCGTTGATCTCCTTCTATGTGTACTCCATCTCAGTCATCGTATTAACCACTACCTTTTTAATCCTGCTCAAATCAGGATGGGGCACAATCCCTCACTTCTACGTGAAACTGATCGAGTTTGTCCAAAAGATGGTTGCCCCTGTGCCGGACTGCGACTGGACAGACAAACGCGATAAGATCGTCGAGAAGAAGTACAATGGAATGTTCTACTCTCAACTGGAAACTTCCGACATTTGTGAAGTACCATTAGATCTCACTATGGCAGGGCTCGAAGCTATCATTCAAGTGAGTTCATTATAACGTGGAATTCTGTGGTTGCACCGATAGATAGCGTTGCTGTTCTTATGTGGATCAGCCCGATTGGCACCTCTTCTGCACTTGATAAGGCGGTGTATTATCACCAGCACAAAGGAAATCTGCATGCTCGATAGACATATTAGATTTTTCCTTTTGTTAGCTTTAAAGATTAGATTTTACAAAACGATCGCAAAGCGGGTGGAATTTTAAACCTAGCCCGCAACAACTGTCCTTCGGTGTCCTTTAAATCAATCGACTCATGCGAGGTGGAATTTACAATCTGTCTCTTCAGGATGACCTTACCGGCGTTATCGACGCTGCTCCAACAAAACGATGGACCATGCAGACGCTCCCCACCCAGTTCAGAGATCAAGCCTTGCCGTGGATTGTTTACTTCTCCGGCCTGGCCTTCAGGTCTGTTTTATAAGTTCGAAAGTACACCAAACGCACAGCTGATCTTCTCGGTCTGCAAACAGAGAGCTTGCCTAACAGTTTCCCGCTGACCCGTCCATTGCTGACCCGGTTGATGTCCACCCTTATCTAGACCAAATTGGACGAATGATCAACACACATCTACCTCTCCAGAATAGAGAATTGCGAGACCATACACTTTCCGGGATCAAGGTCAACTGAAAGTTCTATCAAAATTTCTCGCAGTTTTGCGCCACGCTTGCAAAAATATGTAGGACGCAGACAGTTTTCTCCTATTGAATGCGCCAGGGAGCCGGAAGCATGACCAAAAACACCTTTTCGAGACGCCCTTATCATGCCGAGCAGGAATGTTGCCTCGCAAATGGAAACCGTAGATAAGCGCTATTCTATATTATCAGAAGCGGTGGCTTATGGCGTGATAACTTAACTATAAGACGAGAAGTTCGTTTGTTTACTCGGTCAAAGTACATCGTACCAGGGAAGCCCATCGAACGAGCAATGCGATTGTGAAGAGACAATATTAAGACGGGCAGTAAACACCTGGTCTGGCTATTTTAAGATGTGGATCGAAAAAGCATTGATAGCAAAGATTTAAATGCGTACCAGTTTTAATATATTATTTAGAATCGGCGTCCTCATGCCAATCCGCGTCAGCCTACTATCAATTTCAATGATTTTTGTCTCTACAGTAGCTGCACTCTCCTTCCTGCGGCCATACAAGCTGAAAGAGCGCATCTACGTTTGTGTAACATACACGAGGCTGTTTTCCTCCGGTCTTGGTCTCGTCGCTCGTTACCATAATCCGCAATACAAGCCAAAATCCCCTGGAATTGCCGTCTCCAATCATTTAACTGCCAACGACATTCAAATAATTTTCGCCAATGTCGGCTACGACGATCCGACGGGCTATACCGTTACTGGTCAGAAGCATCCGGGATTCATTGGGTGGATCGAGAAAGCCTCCGACCGCATTTCATCGACTCTCTGGGTTGAACGATCTCACAAGTGTGATCGTCAAAGCTTTCAAGTATGAACACAATGAAAGGGCCTATATAATCATTGACATTTACAGAAACAGGTACTTGCGGCCGCCAGAGATGATAAAGTGGATCCAGTGCTCCTATTCCCCGAAGGGTACTGTACCAATAATTCAGCAGTTATCCAGTTCCGCAAAGCTGTTTTCGAAGATAATATTAACATCTACCCAATTGCCATCAAGCAGAATTCAGTGTAAGACCTATCTGAAGTGATGCTGTGTTGAAAATACCTTTTAGCCTTGGCGACGCATTCTGGAAGGAAGACAGCTTCATAATCTATCTGTGGCGTTTGTTCACTTCTTGGGCTATTGTCTATAATGTGTACTACCTCCCGCCAATGACTAAACTACCGGAAGAAAGTCAGGAGCAGTTTGCACTGCGAGTTCAGAAGACCATCGCACAGGCCGCTAATATCGATACCGTATCCCTTGACCTCAAGTTACTTAGGAAGAAGGAAGAGCGAGAGCGCTGCAAAGAAACGGCTCAGAAAGTACTATCGACCTTTTTGCCATTAGAGTGAAAGAAAATGTGTAAAGAAATACATAAAAGAGAATCGATGTATGCATCATTTTGAAATGTGGCTCAATTAACATTCATTCCTAATGAGCGACTCAGCTCCGAGCGCTATGCAGCCGGTTTCTCGGACTCGGCACGACGCCAGAGCGAAGGAGGAAAGAGCCCTACTCAGAGACGATGCAGGTTCAGACAGTATGCACCGAGTGCCATGCAGAAGTAACTCTTCGTGGACTGCACCAATTATTTCAATTTTGGTTGCATTCGACGCGCCGGGGATTCATCTTCAATTTGTCCCTCTGGAATTCCCAAACTGATTCCTCAAATGCGCAAAATAAACGAAACTTCTAAAAGTTGGCCAGATAGGGGACGAGATATACTGCTCAGTGACTCCCGTGACGAGGAACGTGGGGAAAGATCATTTATTTTTCAAATGAAGTCAAAAGAACGTTCTGGAACGTTGTTTTCGAGAGGTGGCTCTTCCCAATTTTTCCTTTCGGGGGTAGGGTGAGAGGTTCTTGTGCCGTTGCTTGTGCTGCTGCAGTCGTCTTCACTGTCCAGTTTTGTACTTAGCTTCGATTTGTGGGTGCGCATGGCTGTTTTCTTTATGTTTGGCGTGTTTCTTTCGTGTGTTATTGTTACGTACTTCCTTTCTTTCAGGAAACTTTATCGTCGGTCCACTATGTCCAGTGAGGAGGAGGAGATCCACTACTCGAGGAAGTACAACGATGATGTTTACGAATACAGGTAAGGTATCGGAAGTGTTCCCCTAATCATAGTGTTTGAAGGCACGTTCATGTTCCGATGAAGCTCGCGGAGAAATTCCCCAATAGGGTGATGACGGAAAAGGAATGGCGTGGATTTGGCATCCAGCAGAGCCCCGGATGGGTCCACTACATGATCCACGGTCCCGAACGGCATGTGCTCCTGTTCCGCCGACCTTTGCCCAAGGAAGTTCCGGAGAACAACGCTGGATCGACCAATAACGCTGAAGAAGAGACGTCCAAGAACAATGCTGAAAAGGACGCTGAAAAGGACGCATCGGAGAGCAATGCCGGATCGGAGGCGCCGACCTTTCTCCGCAATCGTTTTCGTTACTTGTAATTCGTTACTTGCTCGTTACTTGAGTGTTTGTTACTCGGTTGCCACAACTATTATTGTTGTCTTCTGAATAAATGTCAGCATAAAAATGTCTCACGTCTAACTTCTGGTACTGCTTGACAGGGTGGGGGATTATTCCCATTTATACACAAGAAAATAATACAGTGGACGAAATTATTATTGCAGAAGGTCAACATCAATGGGGGAGGGTCGCTTAGACAACGGAGTAGCTAGCCTTGGTGGCGACGCCGCAGTGGTTGCTTCGGTTACGAGCCATGCGAATGGAGCCGCTCTCTCCTCAGCTTCTTCCCCAACTGTTCTTCACGTTCCAATAATCTCCGTGTTCGGTGTCGGTTCCGTAGCCAACGACAAGAACTCGATGGTCAAGGTCTTCCCTGCTGCATTCGGGATCGTAGTAGACACCTTAAGATACAGTTGTTCTAATCGTTTCTAGATCGCTAGCCCTACCCTTCTGGTACATTTGGAAGCTGCGGTGTCCGGCGTCGATGGCGATGGATCCCCGAGTGGCGATGGCGATCTTCGGCTTCTCGTCTCCTTTGGGCAGATCGACGAAGCCCTTGTCCTTGGCACCTGCGGAACATCGTGTCTAAAAACAAGAGTCAGACAGGTTACGGGATGAAATTTCTAATGCAATGGAACTTTCATTTTCTCAAACAGTAATAACACTCATGCAGTCGGTTTCCCGGACTCAGCACGACGCCAGAGCGAAAGATAAAAGCTCAGAGACGATACAGGTCCACATCGCGCAACCGGGTTCCTGGAAGCAGGACGTCAGAGCGAAGACGATGCTTGTCAATTCCACCGCGAGGCCATGCGACCGTCTGGTCCTAGAGGTGTGATCCAGAAAGCGCAGACAAACAACGAAAAGTTCCCTGGAGATTATACGTTAAACTACGGTACTTGCTGCGGAGTAACGCTTGAGCAACTGGGCTGCTGTACTCCGCTTCTTAAAGGGTGGGCCATACTCCGTGCCTGCAGGCACGCACGCGTCTGTTTTTGTTCGACGCGTGTGAGTTTTTCAACAGACACGCCGCGGTGGGTGGGCGTTTACAGACACGGTCGGCCATACTTCGACAG
>KN168279.1:0-13381 GCA_000757755.1 Steinernema glaseri
GGGGGGGGGGGGGGGGGGGTAAGAAGCTGGATGTGTGGAAAAAAAGAGTGATGCTCAGAACAGTAGGGGTGGTCCCGGGAAGGGTTGGTTCCAATGTGAACAGATCTGACAGAATAACTACATGTTTCTACAGGTTTAAACCATGACAGAAGGGGCTAGGGCTGTAGCTCCTGGATTAAGAGTCCCGGTAGGTCTCCGTTCGCCTCAAGTCCCAATAGCAAGCCACCGCTGAAGGTCTTACTGGTCTCCTTAACACCTTTCTGACCGACTTTCTTCGGGCTTTGGTTAAAGTATATCTACATGAACTACTTTAAAATGTCCATTCAAGGAGAAGGTGTTTTTGTTCTATATCTTTACTAGTAAGACATAAACATTCCTTCTTCACGTAGGAAGGGGTCTTATGCACCTCACAGCATTACGAAGATATCATTGCGTCTATAGATCACAAAAAGCAGAAGACTTTGTTCCATGACCTTAATTGATCCATGAGAATTCATTGGTGTTCGAATTCGCTACCGAATTTACTAGAAATTGCTTCAAGAATTCAAAAAGAATTCAGAAATTCAAGAATTCAGAAAGATTACTGTAAGCAGCCAGTCCATAAAGACCACTTGCTAGATTGGGTTGTGAACCAACAGTAATTTGCCGACAGTAAGTTACCAACAGAAAGTTCCATGACCTTTCACAACCCTATGGGGATGTGGATCACAAAAAGCAGGAGACTTTGTTCCATGACCTTTAATATAACCGATCCTTGATTACGACTTGGTTTTATTGATCTCTTTCGCGTTTTTTCACTACCGAGAATTCATTATCGAGAAGCTATTCATCGATATTTACCGCTGAAAGATTACTGTAGGCAGCCAGTCCATAAAGACTACTTGCTAGATTGGGTTGTGTAATTTGCCGTAACTTGGTCGGTTGCTCATCTTCAACTCATTTCCAGACGATTTTCATTCAATACCGTACCATCAGAGCGGATACGGTAATGTCCAACACCCGTTCGCGTCTACCCTGAATTTGCCCATCGCGGATACTGTACTTAATGACGTGGGTGAAGGGAGACATCTGAAGGTGTGACGATGTCCCTCCGGTTGTTTACCCGATAGGAAACATATAATTTCCGTTCCAGATGCTTAGGACAGGCAGATCGTTCGTCTCCGTGGCCGAACAGCTCTTCGTCAGGCGAGGGTTCGCCGCTCCCGCGGGCGGAAAGGCGATCGACCTGAAGAAGAAGACGAATCTGAACGTCGGCACCATCGGACACATTGACCACGGGAAGACGACGCTGACAGCCGCCATCACGAAGGTTCTTTCCCAGAAAGGTGAGCCAGTTCGGAGAAGGGAAAAAAGGGAAGTAATTCTCTGAGCTTATGATGAAATTGAGCGCAAATAAGTGAAGATTGAGGAGAGCTGACCATTTCTAGGTGGATATGTAGATCTCGGGGTACTTACTCATTTCCACGTTATCTAAGAGACTATTTCCTCTGTCTAGCTAATAATAGGTCCTACTTCTTTGCTCTGCAGCTTGAAATATCGTAGATTTTTTCTGCAGGTCCATTAACCCCATCGCATTCGCGGTTTTCTGAAAATCTCCGCATTCCTATCTCGTGCCAACCCTTCTTTAAGCATGAAAAAGGCCAATCGCCGATGAGACTCTGCGACAATGCGTCTAGACAATTTCTAGACATGTTTAGATATTGTCTAGAAAACATGTCTAGAAATTGTTCACTTGCATACACATTCTCAGTTCCTCTCCATTTAACCCTCGTTTAAGGAAAGGCGAAATTCATCAAATTCGACGAAATCGACAAAGGAAAGGAAGAGAAGAAGCGCGGAATCACCATAAACATCGCCCACATCGGCTACGAAAGCGACAAACGACGATATGCGCACACGGACTGTCCCGGACACAGCGACTTCATCAAGAATATGATCTGCGGAACGGCACAGATGGACGCCGCCGTCCTCGTCATCGCCGCCACCGACGGAGTCATGGCCCAGACGCGCGAGCACATGCTCCTCGCGAGGCAGATCGGCCTCAAGCACTTGATTGTCTTCATCAACAAGGCCGATCTTGTCGACGAAGACGTGCTTGACCTGGTGGAGATCGAAACGAGGGAGCTTCTGACGGAGATCGGCTTCGACGGGGAGAACACGCAGTTCATCAGAGGATCGGCCCTAGAGGCGCTCGAAGGTGGAAAAGCCGACTCTATCAACGAGCTTGTGTCGGCGCTCGATGGAATTCCCGAGCCATCGCGCTTGCAGGTTGGTCCCATGCTCACCGATCCTTTCAAAGTGTTCCTAGGATGCTCCTTTGGTGATGCCGATTGCGTCGAAGACGGCCATTACCGGCCGTGGTACGGTAGTCGTGGGGACGGTGGAGCAAGGCACGATCAAGAAGGGCGACAAAGTGCAAATCAAGGGCATTGGCGGAGACGTGCAGACGGTTGTCTCAGACATTCACGTATTCGGAAAGAGCGTGAAGGAGGTAAGGTCTATTCTGGGTTACGGTAGCCGGCTGGATCTGAAGTTAGCATATGGATTCACGAGCTTCTTCCGTTTAGGTTGCAGCTGGTGAGCACTGCGGAGTGCTCTGCAGAGGACTAAAGACCGAGCACGTCGCTAGAGGAATGTGGATGGGCGCCCCGGGATCGATCCAAACGTCAAACTTGTTCAAAGTAGAACTCTATCTGCTAGGCGAGCACGAGCATGGCCGAAAACAGGCGATTCGAACTGGATTCTCCGATAAGGTCTTCAGCAGCACATGGGATGAGGTAGGTTCCCCATTTCCTTCCGTATCCTTAATCTAGATGCTCTTCAGGTTGGAAGGTTCCTAATCCCCGGGGAAATGCTGATGCCGGGCGAGCATAGCTCAGGCTACATGTGCTTCCTGAAGGAGGTGCCCTGCCGGAAGAACATGCCCTTCACCGTCCGCGAAGGAAAGGATAGGAAAACGATCGCGCGAGGGATCATCACTGAGTTGCTGGAGCCGAAAGCGATCCAGAGTTTCCAGAAGATAGACCTAGACGAAGTTTTCAAAGAGGTCAAACCGATTGAGAGCTGATTTGTTACGTGTTGTTAAGTTTCATAGGGATATTGTTAAATTTCATTCGACCAGTGCTACCGTATCTTTGCTAGTTCGGGTTTCTACCAACCTTCTACCGTTGTTTGTGTGCTGGTTCCAACATACTTCAACGTGATTTCAGTGCCATGCCA
The DNA here is from genome assembly GCA_000757755.1 of Steinernema glaseri. Classification (NCBI taxonomy): domain Eukaryota; kingdom Metazoa; phylum Nematoda; class Chromadorea; order Rhabditida; family Steinernematidae; genus Steinernema; species Steinernema glaseri. Next base: position 3,220 of record KN168279.1, read on the forward strand.
GCTGGCAGTGGCATAATAGATCAAGTGGAGGACTACGTGTGGGGGAAGGTGGACGAGAATGAGTTCCTGCGAGGAGTGATCGAAGACGACTCGCTGAATAACGACGCGCTTCTGCAGAAGGTCGAAGTCATCCAGGATACGCTCAATGCCCAGCTGAGGAAGAAAGTGAGCCTTTTTTACTTGTCTTAATCTGGAATTGATGAGAACCTCCTTCTCCTTTCCATTTCTCAATGTTGACGAAAGACGTAACGACGCCTTGCAGGTCGAAGCAAACTACCCCAAACTACTGGAGCAGGTTGGGGCAATCGAAGCACTTGACCAGATGCAATCGAACTTCAACGCCGAGATGCGTCTTCTGTTTGACCGTTCCGAGAAAATCGCCACCGAGTTCGAGAAAGTCCACCAGAAGCTGGTCCAAGATGTAGAAGCGATCGAAAATTTGCATTTAATGAGGAGGATTCTCGCCGATGGATTACGGTAGGAGTGCTTCAGTTATCCGTGAAGGAGGTTGTGCTTTCTTAGATGCGAGCAACTGGTGAACAGACTTATGCAGGCTAAGGGTTCGGACCATCTTCGACGAGCGGAATGGGTCGCCGAGCTTCTGGCGATTCGAAAGGAAAATCCGTCCCTGGTGAAGGTCTCCTGGATGCGAGACAACTTCATGTACCGTATCGACGAGCTCGCCCGCAATGTGACCACGGATACTGTGAAGTCCCTTCGCGAAGCCATGACCTCTTTGTCGGCGTCAGAAGTGGCCACTTGTTTGAAGGCTTTGGTCCACTTGAACGCGCGAAACTCGACGATCGATCAGCTCGTCTCGGAGACTATCGCTGACTATGACAAGACCTTCCTGCAGCTGTCCACGACCGCCACTGATGAGAAGAAGGCTGTGAAGCAGCTGACCCAGATTGGACATAAACTTCATGCGACGTTGGAGCAGTTTGCCATGCTTGATGAGGAGGTCGCTTTGAAGATGACGAAGAGACTGGCTAAGGTAAGAGACAAAGTCTGAGTCACAAAGTCTCAGACAAAGTCTAGACAGGAACTAAAGAAGACGGTCTTTTAGGTCATCACGAACCGGGTCCAAGCAAATGCCGACTACGCGATCAAGATGGTGCAATCCGTTCTTCGAGTCGTCAGTTCCCACCCGGACACCATCGTAGCCCCGCTCCGAGACGCCTTAGCCCCCCTCAAGCAATCCATCCTCTCGCAATCCTTGGCGAACCTCTTCACCGTTGTGGACAACGCATTCGCCTCTCCAGAAGGCGACGAATCCGGCGACTCCTTCGATTCCCTGCAGAGAAACGCGGTGGTGGACCGTGTGAACTCGGCCATGCGACAGGAGGTCGGAAGCGTCGCGTGGGATCCGAATTTACGCGCCGAGATGGAGGCTAACGTGGCTAAGACGCTCAAGTACGTCGGTGTGAAGCTGGAACAATCAATTAGCCTGGGCGGGGATTCGCTGAAGATGACTCAGCGGCTGACAAAGCGGCAGATGCAAAACTATGCGCTGTTGCAAGCGGCCTCTGACATCGCCGACGCATGGCCGACTCAGCTGTCTGGGCCGCTACTTGCGCTCATCGACGCCACCGTGAAGACGATCGTCACGAGTGTCGAGGAGACCGCCAGCGTTGTGCTCCATTCGATGCACACAGACGAAGAACGCCCCAAGGAGCGAGGCGTCTCCGCCTACGTTAAGGAGCTTTGCGAACATCTCCGAGTCGCCAGAAGCCACTTCACGCCGATCCACGCAGTTCTGGCGAAGAATAACCGGATGAAGCACTTCGTGCAGCATGTTCTGGAACAGTTCCTCCTTCAGACCACTTTGAGGCGTCCTATGACTGAACAGCTGGAGAAGGCCATTGCCAGGGATCTGGAGTATCTGTGCGACAACGGACTCATCGCGTTCGATGGACGCTCTGGAGATGGAACGGCGCTCTACGATAACTACATGGAAATCGCGGAGTTCTTTAGGTTGGTTTCAATCACTTTTGTGTCTAGACATTGTCTGGAAATATGTGTCTCTGTCTACGAGACTGATCTTGCAAACAGGTTGATGAATTTCTTGCAAATTTAGCCTTGGGCCTTCTTTTCGCAATGTCCAGAAATGATCTAAACAAAGACAACCCTTTATTCGTCGACTTCCTCGATATTTGTGCTCAGAATTCCCCAAAACTGAATCGCTACATTCACGTAATTCCTCAGCAGCAATTTCTCCGGGTGCTTCCTTCAATTTCTGATCTTTTCTGTATCTGCATGTCTAGACTATGTCTCAAACTATGTCTTGCTTCCATCCTTTGACATGTTTAAATCCTCATCTTCCAGAAAGCCTTAAAATAATACGAGCCAATCATCCCTCACTCGCTTATCCTACTTTACACCTTCCTTTTCAGGAAATCCTCCATCGAGAAAGCAGACCCAAAGCACAAACCCGCCACTCTCCCACTCTGGGTTCCCATCCAGCTTTTGATCGGCGAATCCGACGCCCAGCTGAAGTCACCCCACGAATCCACGGGGTGGACGATAGCCGAATACGTCAGCTGGTTCAACAACCACTCAAACCGTGAACGGTACCACTTCTACAGTACCCTTCTCCAGTCCTACAACAACTCGGTGATAGCGCGACAGGAGACGGAATACGTGCAGAACTACCCTCTTATCCTGCAACTTGTGGAGAAAGGACTGAACGAGACGGCGAAATAAGGGTGCAATGGTGGACTCTCTATTTATTGTTATCATAATAATGGGATAATGGATTATTTATTGCCTAGGAGAGGTTGTGTATAAACGATCACGGTTTCGCTATGAATCATGTGGCGCCCAGGGTTGTTTGCCCGACTTACAGCTACTTGTTGTGTCTCAGCCCTTAGACGGCGATGATCGATCGACTTGTGGGATTAGGACGTTCTTTGCTTGTTTTCGTGGTGACTCATCGCCGACGCGTGCGTATTAATTCCTGTATGTATTATCGCATTACGATAAGGTCAACAGCGGCAGCATCGCTGTGGTATTGCTGTGGAATGCGACTGCGACGATGATTGTGGCTTCCTTACAGGTAGTCGACCATGACCACCGAGGAACAGCTCAAGGGATCGGGCGCGCGCTTTCGGCTCAAGGTTGGTGGCGTTGCTGGGGGCAGGCTTGGGAGCTGTCTATGGTCTGTCTAGGCTGTCTAAGGTCTGTCTAGGCTGTCTAGGGTCTGTCTAGATCCATTTTGAGACGTTTAGACTGGTGGGGCGGTCGATGACCTTTGATCTACGACGTGCTTTGTAATTCGTAAAGAAAAGGTCATTTGTAGGAATTTGATTCCTCTGATAAGCCAAGAAGGCGTCAGAATGAGTGAGGTCTATAGGACAGAGTCTTGAGAAGACCTTATCAGAGTGGCACTTTCTCTGACACGGACTGTTTACCCCTTTTGGCATGTTTTCGTTTGTTTAACTGGCCCAAACAAAGTTGAAAACACAAAACACTACATAATTCCCTCCAGTTCCTCGGAAATGTCGCGGTATCATGCTCAATGCGGAAGCTAATGGAGGAGACGGAGAGGGACCGAATCGTCCAGGAGTGCATTTACATGGTCTGCTCGCATCCTGACCTGATGCTCGTCCCGGAAAGAGCGCCCGACGACTACGCCAGAAATGTTAGTAGCCTGTGGGCTTCCTCGAATAGATCGCTTTTCAGCTTATTGGCACAGGGCCTATAAAGATCGCCAACAAGACCGTCGACTTTGTGATCACGGCGAGCGCGCTGACTCTCGTGGACGGAGATCCAACGAGTTCCACGGCCAATCAGGTCCTTCACAAGCAGATGATCACTAATGTGTCGATCGCCACGCCAGGAAGAGATGTAAGTAGGGAATGGGAAGTTGCCTCCTAAAGCCTTGGTGGGACCCTTAATCTTAAAGCCCTTAAAGCTTAATAAGGGATCTTAAATCTGTAAAACGACCATTGTGGGACCTTTTGTGGTTGGGTTGTGCTTAGTGTTAGATATGATGCGCTTTTTAGGATCCCTTATACATAGTGTGACAAACCGATGATGGTTAAGTGGTAGGTTTTTGATAGAATCGACAAAACACTTCGCAAATAGCAATAGAAACTCAAACAAGGGATGATTACATATCATTAGGCATAGAAGATCCCCAGTTACCATAATGTCTTCTCGAATTCCATCTATTGATGCACACAGCAAAAACAAACAATATTGAATTCATGGGAAATTATATTGCTTCGAATTATATAGCTTTATAGAAATTACATAGTTTCGAATGTAACTCTATGACCGTATCCTCTAGGAACTGTCCGGCTTCATCGCCTACATGGTGAAGCTGAAGGGCGTCGACCGGCGCTGCATGGTCTACGAGTGCAACACGGCCACAGCCACGGCGATCCTGGCGCTCATCAAGAACGCCTTCAGCATCATCAACAAGACCAACGGCGAGGCCCCAATGGACAGCGGCTCACGGCCTGCGCCTCTGGGGACTACTGAACGTCCGTCGATAGGTGAGCCCGCACGTCGCATGCCTTCTGTCCGGAGTGCTCCTTCTCACGTGTCCCGTCCGCGTGGCTAACGCTTCTTTAAGATCACGACGACGAGGAGGACGACGACCTGACGCCCGTGCAGGACTCCAGTCTTAGCTTCACCGACAAACCCTACGTGCCAGGGTCGAAGGACTCCTGGACGAGCGGAGTGCAGCGCGGGGAGAGGACCAAGATCACGGGGAGCGTGCCGCCACGATTCAAGATCGCCAGGTTACCCAACAGGCAGCCGGCGGTGAGGACACCCGTGAGGGCGGCCTTCACGCTCCAGCCGAAGCCTCTGCCTCCGGAACGTGTGGGGGGACCCGTTTACGTGAACACGTCCGTCGAGTACGCAGATTTGCCGCCCGGACTCGTCGGTTCGTTTGTCCTCGTCTGTGTGCTCTTCTTCCTCTGTGTGTGGTTCTTTGTGTAGAGCACGATAGTAGAGTGCTGAGCAGTCAATATTAAGGAATATTAAGCGTACTTGTCTCTTTAGAACTAGGAAATGTTCCTATCCCTCCTTAAGGGACCGAAAATGAGAATACTATTCCATGTAGGACAGTTCTCTTTGGCCAAAGCCTTTTACTAAAACGAAATGGGCTCAAGAATAGCCGACCTGGCTTCTATTTGTGGACAACGATAGTTATTAAGGAATATTAAGTGTCATCGTCTCTTTAGCACTAGAAACTGTTCGCATCCCATTTTGGAGGACCAAAAGAGAAAGGAAGGACCAAAAATGAGAGTACTTCTATATATAGGACAATTCTCTGGCCAAAGCCTCCTACTACACCAACAAGGGCACAATTCCCAAAAGTTTCGAGTGGTGATCATCTGCAGTGAAGATAATAGCCAATATAGCTTCTATTTGTGGAAAAAATAGTTATTAAGGAATATTAAATGTCCTCGTCTTTTAAGCAGTAGAAAATGTTCCTATCTCACTTTGAGAGAAAAGAAGGGCCAGAGATTAAAGCACTTCTCGAAATAGAACAATTTTCTTTGGCCAAAACCTCCTACTACCACATTAAGGGGCGAAATTCTCAAAAATCTATCCCTTTGGAACGGTGATCATCTGAAGTGAAGAGAATTGTCGGAAAAAATCTCGAGAGAAAGCAGGGACCGAAAATGAGAGTATTTTTCCATATAGGGCAAGTCTCTTTGGCTTTTGGCTACCACCTAAAGGGGCCCTTTGGAACTGTGATCATCTCAAGTCAAGAGAATAGCCTATCTGGCTGCTATTTGTAGCCAAACATAGTCATTCACATCCCTGGAAAGACGACATCCATCCCAAGAGGTGTCCTGACACCAAACATACATTTCAGGACCCGACAGCGTGGCACGAGGCCTGGACCGTGAGGCGTGGTTCCACGGCGTCCTCTCGCGCGACACAGCCGAGAAGCGACTGCTCCAGGACGGCGACTACCTCGTTCGGCAGAGCGAGAACGCGCCAGGACAGTACGTCCTCTCGGGCATGCAAGCCAACCAGCCGAGACACATCCTCCTCATCGACGACGGAAAGGTAGACGACGGAGAGACAGAAGACGGGAGACGGTAGACATGTCTGTCTAGGTGCGCACTCGGGACAAGGAGTTCGAGAGCATCATCGCGCTCATCTGCTTCCACCGTGACCACAAGATCCCCATCACCTCGGACGACAGCATGCTCATGCTCACTCGGCCCATCCCGCGGTTGCCGCACTGACCTTCTAGACCCTCGAACCTTTGCTCACATCCTCTTTCAAGGTGTCATACGACGTGCCCTTCGCCTCTGGCTCTTCCTTCTTCCTCCCTCTGTGCCCTAGAGGACCCACGAGTGACCCGTCAGCAGTAGCCGTACAATAAATCAGGTCTTCGGATTGGTTACTGGGTGACACACAGACCCTAGAATGTCAGGAAACGATTGACTCCTCCGCTGGCGACGTCCGGCGGCTTCTAGGGCGAATCTGCTTTGAGACAGACAAGGTTTCGGGTGCCCAGATCATCAGTGGACGCTGACGTCCTCTGCCCCTAAATTGCGTTTTGGTGATCTCAAAGACATGTGCTGGATAGAACAAGCTTTTTGCTCCAGGATAGACCAGAAACCGAAATTCATTGGATTCAACTTGGGCAAGTTTGATGGCCAAACTTCTTGGACCAAGAAGCAGGGCAGGTTGCATTTCTTAGATCTGTAAGAGCACCTCTGATCTTGTGTCAGGGTCCAATTTTTTCAGTGGAAATTGTGACAAGCGAAAGTTTAAATAAATGGTAAAAAGAACCAAAATTCTGACGCGTTGCAATACTTATGGGTCACCCTGTAGTGTTTTTACGCGGTGACATTCTCGCTCCGGAACGTCTGGAATTGCTCACTCCTCCGCTGGCGCTCCAAGGACTTTTAAGGCGCATCTGCTTAAGATAAGACAAGGTTTTGGGTTTCCAGATCATCAGTCTGCGCTGACGTCCTCTGCCTCTATTGTGTGTATAGTAAAGCCAGTTCGACGCTTTCCCTATACACTTCTAATCCATAAAGCAATAAATCTGCTGCTTGGTGGAGATATCCTTAAGCACTTAGGCGCGCCTCTAAGCAACAAATGACCCAAGACTCCACGAGTGAACCGACAGCAGTAGCCGTACAATAAATCAGCTCTTAAGATTTGTAGTGTGTTTACCGGTGGACACGAAGGCTCTAGAACGTCAGGAATGGACTTACTCCTCTGCTGGATCTCGGAGATTTCTAAGGAGAATCGATCTGCTTTGAGATAAGACAAGGGTTTAGGTGCCCAGATCACCCATGCTGATGTCCTCTATGCTGTGTTTAGTAAAGCCAGTTCGACGCTTTCCCTATACACCTCCAATCCATAAAGCGATAAATCTGCACCTTGGGAAGACACCCTCAAGCACTTAAGCGCGGCTCTAGGCAACAAATGGGCCAGAGCGTCTCGTTCCCTTGTTACATCTCCTTGGCTCCTTCGCCAAATGCCATTCTGCAAGATGGACGCTCCGATCGTGGTGCTTCTCCTCGCTTTCCTCTCCGTCTTCGGGAGATGCGAGCCTTCTGAAGACTGCCAAGATGTTGAGAGCTCCGGTCGTGCTCGTCTACTTCTCGATAACGTGGGCGAAGGCGATTGGGTCGACGGCTACAAGTTGGGAGATCTCGCTGAGCCAACGAAGTGTGCGTTTGAAGCTCCAAATGTTGACCTAATCAGGTTGGCCCTACTTTCAGCCCTCTGCTTCGTAGAAGCACTCTGGTTTAACGGCACCGAAGAAGACAATGTTGAAACCCTGCTAGGAAAAGACGTCAAGAGCACTATTGGACGGTGAGGGTCCATCAAACTCTCGCCATTGACTCTTTCCTTTTTAGTCTCCGCTGCGCAGAACCCTCTAAGATGTGCCTCATATCTTCGGCTGGGCGGAAGGGAACCGAGATGTATAAGCCACGAACGGGGCGCGAGGAGATCCATCTGGTGCCGTTCTGTAAGGTATGACAGATTGAGAACCTGCTGGGAAAAAACGTCCAATCTGACTGATTATCCTCTCTATTGGAGCTCTTCAGATTGAGATTGAGAACCTGCTGGTCCAAAACTCTTTGTCCACTGAAGATTATCCGCGATTTAAGAGCAAATCTTCTGCCAGGATGGGTTTGGTATCCTCTATCCCATGTAGTCAAATCTCTATCCCATGTAGCTTAGGCGTGGCTCGCAACCACGCCAATTTTGGTTCGGGTCTAGCATATACCAGAGGTCTATGAGCCTAAGCTTGCCATATCTTGCGATTTAGCGGTCCAATTTTGGAATAAGGCTTTGATTGGACTTGAGGGAACGGGCTCTACAGGATGACCAATAAGTATTGCAACAGGATAAAACGACTGTATCTCTTTATGTAACTACTGCAACAATTACTGCTGCACAACGTTTGAAAGCGCACAAAATTCTGTACAAAAAATTTCTGGCAATTGTGACAAGCGAGATTTGAAATAAATCATAAAAAAACCAAAATTCTGACACGTTGCAATAATTATGGGTTACACTGTATGTGGAAAATATTGTTAATCGAGAGAAGAGCTTTATTAGAGGGTTCTACAATACAGAAAGACCTGTAGTGTTCTCCATAAGATCTTCTAAATTCCCTGGGCCAATACTGGGTCAGCCAAACTTCTGAATCCAACTGAATCAAATTAGATAGGTTCTTTTGCTAAACTCCACCCCTTCCAGAAAACAAACTGCTTCGTCAAGGGCATCATCCAGCTGGAGAAAGGGTTCGACAACGCCGACGACTCCGCGGGCCTCGTGAAGTACGGATCGAAGGACGACATCCGCCGCTTCAGCTGGCAGATGCTCCACGGAGAGTACAACGACATCGGCGACAGCTCCTTCCTGCCCGTGGACACCATCTCCTGCAACGGCTGTCCCGTTCAGCCCATGTCCTACTGTGTGAAAGTTGGCAAATGACCTTGAAAGTTGGAAAGGCTTATGCCAGAAGAAGTAGTTAAATGCTTGGGTTGTCTTATCTCACTTTTCTGGTATGTCGAATAAAACCAACTTCTTTCCCGTGCCACCTCATTAGAAGGACGTCCACAACTTCATTATAAGCATATCCGTAGAGATACCGCTCCAAAATTTAATTCCGCCACTTTTTGCTCTTTTCAGTGGTAGATAACGAAGATTTTGATTTCTTTCTGAGACAGTGGCTTCTTTCGGCCGCGGTCAACGGAGGGCTCAAAAATAAGGGAAACCTTCTTGATAATCTTCCAACCATATTCTTTACCCACCTAAAACAAATTAGATAGGTTCTCCTGCTAAACTTGGTGTGTCCTTTTTCGCACGTCTCTTCTTCTTAGGCTTGTCGCACGAACCGCAGCGAGAATCCTGCTTTTTTCCCGTTGGGGTGATAGATAACGAAGATTTGATTTCCTTCTGAGACCGTGGCTTCCTTTGGCCGCCAGCAACAGCTGCAAATTCGGTAAATGAAGGGTTCAAAAATAAAACAAACCTTCTGAAGCCGGTCAGTCGGACATCCATTTTGTGTTTGATTTCGACGTACGACTGGCAACCGTAGGTGCAAGGGAACTCGCCGTCGCTAAGACGGAAACGCACTCGGCTTCCTTCGGGAACCTGAACGGTGAGAGATATACGTCATGTGAGAAAACACTATCTGCGAGTTACAGATATCCTCCAGTAGCAGTGGATCGTCTTTCCAGGAGGACTGCTGAGAGTCTGCCACTGACCAGTTGCGCGTATTTCCTCTCCACAGGCTGAAATGTTCGTTGTGCAAAGAATTTGCCTTCTTTCAGAGAAAAACGTTAGAAAGGAAGATGCCTGAACTTTTACGTGGTCACGAATAATCTTGGAAGAGTTTGTTAGTTGCAACTTTATTAGCCACTTTAATGTATTAGGTTTTTGCATCAAAAGTGGACGATGGTTTGAATGTTGTTCATATTTCATGTGCTCATCAATCGACCCAAACGGCGAGCTAAGAGTCTTCTCTCGCGAACTGCGAGAGGTAGCTCCTCGTTTGAACTTTTGTTGCTATTTTAGAAGCAAGTTTGCTGACCCTACCTAAGAACTATTGCCTTTTTTTTAAACCATCCTTTTTCGACCCGCTATTTGTCTTATTATTGTATTGCGGGATATATCGTTCACCGCACCCGGAAACAACAGAAAAACCGCGAAAGAC
>KN168281.1:0-16822 GCA_000757755.1 Steinernema glaseri
TTCGGGACTGAAAAATCCGGGACTGAAAAGTCCGGGCACGGTGCCGACAGTACAAATGGCTTTTGACATCGTTATTATATAAGCGGGAATTCCCCAACCGGACCAGCTCAACCAGAACCCGCAAGTTTCAGATCACGCGTAATAAACAATGAAATATTTCCACTAAATACAGGATAATCGGTTGAAAGGCCAAATTCACTGGGAAATATTTCACTCCATTTATACGTCAAACAGCAATCCCACTGAGTTATTTAGACAGGCTGTTGGATATCTACCACAAAGAGAAATTTGTTACGAAACGTTTCTAACATATATTGGCTCATAGGCTACGAAATGAAATTCACTGAAAAATGCTTCAGTATCCACTTCGAACAAAACATTCTTACCAATCACAAATATCGAGTTTCAGTAACGAATTTGGATCCGGGAGCCGAATATGAATTCCGAGTTCTAGCGGCTAATCGCGCCGGTCTCGGCGTCTCCTCTAGCAGCTGTCCACCTGTGCAGCTTCGCGCACGCGCCGATCCCGGAGCCCCAACGACCAGCAACTCCGAATATGGTAAGTTTGTACCTTTTTTTACCCAACTTGTCTTGCCAATATCGTGTCTTGCCGTCAATCTATCAACGGATTATTGTGCCAACATGGACATTGATTCCATCAAGAATGCCTCAGAATGGGCCAGCGATAAGTGTTCATCTCTACGTCGACAATCTTGCACTTAGTTTGCAAATGGCAGACTCGCCATAATGACCAAGTCAATAATTTGGACTTGCACCGCTTGCGACTGTCATGTCGCCTTAATGCTTGTTACCATAATTAATGTGGCCGACTGGCACATTTTCGGTTTGCATCCGGTTGGGAAATTGTGTACAATTCTCCGCCTTCGTAATGAGTTTTGCATTGAGAGTAACATTAGTTATATGTTCATACTATACATGAGCATTAACTTGCACGTGTTCATGCATAATTTAACCTGCCCAAAAACGCCGCTTTTGCAGGTCCTCCACCGCCGGGAAAGCCTTCAGTCGTAAGCCTCGAAGGAGACCGCGCTATTATTGAGTGGAGCCCTGCTCCATTTAACCCTGAATTTGCACCTGTTGCCGGATATATCGTACGTATTTTTTACCTTTTTAAATACTGTGCTAATTTCTAGATTGAGTACCGCGCGGCTGGTACAAACTCTTGGATTCAATCGAATGACTTTATCGTCACCTCGTGTCACTACGAGGTCTCCAATCTCCGTCCAAATGGAGAATATGAGTTTCGTATTCTCGCTAGAAGCTCTGAGGGACTCTCGAGGCCAAGCGCCTCATCTGGATTCTATCGTATTCGGCCTCCTGTTACCATGAGAAATGCTCATTCTCATTCTCACAATCACAATCTTCTTTCTCCCGGACAGCCACAGGTACAACACTTAATCTTGCTGAGAATCATTTGAAACAAATGGCAGGTGCTGGACATAGACTCCGACTGGGTTCTTCTCGAGTGGACTCACTCAGCGACAGCTTCCCAAGTTCCTGTGAGCTATTCCGTTGAATGCCGAGAGATCGGCGACCCGACATGGTACCCTGCTGTGTCATATCCGGTCACCGATAATCATTTGAAAGGTTGCCGTGCATCGATGATTAAGACGGTGACTGTATCATTTTAGTGATGCATCTGCGGGCGAACTCCACTTATGAATTCCGGGTATTTACGACGACGTCCGACGGGGCGTGCTCTTTCCCATCGGACTGCTCGGATGTGGTGCAGTTACGGGCGATGATGAAACAGCAGGCGAGTCGAGGTGTCCCCGCCAGGCCTAGTCCTCCGGAGTATCTGGACTTTGACGGCGGAAACAGTGTTACCCTTTGTTGGATGCCGGCCCAAAGCACCCTTCCCGTTCTGGTAAGAATATGAACTATAAGAGAAGACTTAGAACTAACAGAACTGAAATCGATGAAATGTTTCCTTTTTACGATCAATATATTCCAGATTGATGTCTGATTTTTACTTAAGCTCATTTAAAGTTATATAAAACAGCTGAAAATTGATTTATCAGGTTTGATAATATTACGTCACCGATCGTTAGTTATCTAAGGTAATCTCCCAAAACTCAGCAAATGCGTGTTGACGGCTTCGGCTGTCCATAATAGAGATATTTGATGTTACACTAATAGGCAGATTGCACTATCATATTTGCCACCATCATATTTTATCATATTTTTTCACTATCATATTTTCATCATATTTGCCTTTTTCCCTTTTGTGTATCTAATAACTTAAGTTTACTGGTCTCTTGATAAAACAAGTCAACACACCGAAAATTCAGCCACACTCACTTTAGGGTTACGAAGTAGAGTTCCGCGACTTCCAGCAGGACCCGACGCAGTGGTACAAGGTCACCAACCAACTGATTCACTCATGCAAAACAATCGGTATGTTCAATCTCTGCATCGCGTACTAAACAAGCGACCGACACTTTTAGTTGGCTGCCTACTCCAGGGTCATCAGTATCAGTTTCGCATAGTGGCTAAGAACGCCATCGGCTTTTCCGAACCATCCGATCCATCCAGCACTATCACTATTGGCACGTCGACCTGTAAGCCTATCAAATTTTAAGCTTTACTTAGACATGCACTCTTAGACGCTCAGCCGAAGTACGTCGAAGCAGAGAGGTACGGAACAGTGAGCCTGATTGACGAGATGGTCAGAGAGTCACCGCCAATTCCCGATAGGGACGACTCCCCTCCACCTTTCCGCAAAAAGAATGCTGACTGTAATGGAATGATCAAAGATGAGAGATGTTACGCTGGAATTTCAGTACAATGGAGAGATCCGACGTTGAAGGAAGTTGTCGACTATTTGCTCAATCCAGACAAAGATCTGGTAATCAACGCTTCGGGTTACCTTCAACATTTGACTTTCAACGACAACAACGTAAAAGAAGAGACGAGAAACTACGGTGGAATCCAAAATCTGATCAAACTGCTCAGGAGCGATATCCCGGAGATTCAGAGGAACGCTTGTGGCTGTCTCAAGAATCTTGCTTTTGGAAAAGAAAACGATGTTAACAAGGTAAAGGAAAATTCCCTGGATCACTATAGGCAAAATTTTGCAGAAGGTGATGAACGACTGTGGAGTTGTTCCAGCCTTGGCTGATTTGCTGAGATCCACCGAAGACCCCACGATTAAGGAAGAGGCAACCAGAGTGCTGTGGAACATGTCGTCCTGTGATGTAGGTTTTAACTAAGATCACAAAAATATTAAAACGCATGTTTTGCCTCCTTTTTCGACCTGTTCACTGACAATTTTCAATTGGTTATCTTAGACTTCCTATTGCAGGATGTGAAAAAACCGATTCTTCAGCAATCAGCTGATGCCATCGTTGCTAACGTTGTTGTTCCCAGCTCTGGACTCCAAAGGAGAGCTGCCAATAAGCCTGCAAAGGTCGAGCGCAGTCTTTTTGGACCTGGAACTGGCGTCCTGAGAAACATCTCTGCAGAATCTATCACAGCCCGCCAGATGCTGCGACATGCGCCCGGACTCATCGAGGCACTTCTCCAGTTCCTCAAAGAGGCCGTTCCACGCGAAAATCTCATAGATGGCCAAGAAGTTGAGAATGTCGCCTGTATCTTGAGGAATTTGAGCTACCGAGTACAAGAGGTCGTCGATCCAGACTATAACCCTAATCGCGAAGCCGAGAGAAGACACCATCGAGAGCGCAGCAAGTCTGCCCCTTCAGGGAGCCCTAAGACGAAGAAAAAGGGTCTCTTCAAGAGGAAAGGCAAAGACAGGGAGTCAACGCTGGCTTTGGACACCGGAAGTTCAGACAGTGGAGCGACATTGTTGTGGCACACAGAAACCGTGAAGCTCTACTTGAAATTGCTTCAGGATTCTTCAAATTCTGACACTTTGGAGGCTTCGGCAGCCGCTATCCAAAATCTGGCTGCTTGCTCATTTGAACCATCCGTTCAAGTGAGATCCGCAGTACGGACAGAGAAGGGGCTGTCGGTCCTCGTAGACCTTCTTAGGTTGAAAGACGATAGAGTGGTCTGCGTAGTGGCTACAGCTCTGAGAAATCTATCGTTAGATGAGGTGATTCAATGATTCCACTCTAACTCACCGAACACTTATTTTAGAAAAACCGAGCTCTTATTGGCAAATACGCCATGAAAGACCTTGTTAGCAAGCTCCCCAGACCTGATGAGCAGAGCAGAAATCCTGGGATCTCGGATGCCACTATCGCTGCCGTCCTGGGAATCCTCTTCGAGGTCGTCAGAAACAGTGTCGAATTCACCAAGTAGATTTAAAATTTGCCTTACGCTCTCTAACGCCGTATTACAGAGCTCTTCACGAGGCTGGAGGCACTGACTCTCTTCGCAAACTCGCGGCTTCCAGTCCCACATACAGTATTCGAGTCTGCAAATACGCTTCACAAGTACTCTACGTCATGTGGCAGCACAAAGAACTGCACGACGGCTTCAAGAGAGCTAATTTGAAGGAGGCGGACTTCTACTCGGGACCAGCTCATTCGAAACACAGCAACACTACCACGCTGGCAAGACCGATTTCCTCTCAGGGTCCCGAACGGCCAGCGAGGCTGAGGTCCGAAACTTTGGACGACACAATAAATAGTGATGGTGTTCCCGGCACTGGCCGATATGGTGCAATGGGCAGCACGCATTCGGTAGGTATAAACTTGAAAAGTGTGGAACCGTTCGGTTTTCAAAAGTACACTCTCGTTCCACCCACCCGAGCTGAGTATTCTGAGTATTCTATTAATATTTCAGGTGGGTCGCAACTCAGCTCGCTACGGTGACAATAGCTTATCTACTCCGAACAGCGACCGTTCTGGTTCCCATAAACAGCATATGTACAGTCCCACACAGCAGGCTTACGGTAACTACACGCGGTCCGGCCAGCGGAACGCGTATGACCAGGTACCCGGAGAGCCGCTGTATGCGTCGGTCAAGAAGCAACAGAACGGAAACCACCGTACTTCGACCGTCGGCGATAGTTGGGTATAGTCGCCAAGTCTTAGCCTCCTCCAGTGTTGTGCTCATGACTTTTCTCCTTTGCCGTTGGCGTGCGGGTTGTTTCGTTTTTCCCCCCTCATTATCTGTACATAATCGTCCAAGAACAGACTTTATTTACGTTCTACTTGATATGAACCGTGGTTTTTCCCCGCCATTCTAATGGTCTTCCGCAGCTTTCTTAACGGTCTTCAAGATCTTTATTCTGTTAATACTAGATGAGCACAGAGTGCAAATTCGTACATTTCAGTCGCCATGTAGACTCATATACTATCGCAACTAAATCCCTTGTGCCTCGAGCATTTTAGATGTTGTCCTAATGTCTTTGTATTCCCTGAGATCCCCGAAGTCGCTTAGTTTTCATCCAGAACAGCTATCTCCATTTAATGTTTATGAAAAGTTCCACGTACATTCACTTAATTTTTGTGCATTACGGTATAAAACGTTTGATATAAAGATCTCACTCATATAATGATCTCACGGCTGCGATTTCCACATATGCACTTCAGCTTGCCAATCCCTTTTCAATTCTGCTGGGATGCCGCCGTAGTGACTCCATTGCGTTGGTTCTGACAGACTGCATTGCGCTTCGCGCGCATCTTGACGCAGTTCCTCATAGTGACGTAGGCAGTTTTTCCCTGTGAAGCAGAACGTGCTCGACACCTTCAGAGAACAACTCATACATAATGCATTTCTGATAGTACGGAAACCATGAACTTGACAGGGCGCTCGGAGGCCTGCGCTTTCGCATTGACCTCTCGGAGGGACAACTCGAGAGAGATCTGTGCCGACTGTCTCTCCACTGTTGAGCGAGAGGCGAGAGGTCATGCACGGCCACAGTATGCTGGCTCATGTTCAGCCGTACGTTGCGGTAAGTCTTTCTGAATAATCCAGACGCAAAAATAATAATCCATGCGGAGGACCGCTGCTTATGTAACTTAACATGAAGGCAATTTGGAACCCGTGTTGACACCTCGCGGCCTTTGTCCCCTGGTTGCGCGCGCCGCCCGAATTCGTACAGCCGCGGACAACCAGAGCTCCTGAAAGGCAACGCTGAACTTCTAATGAACGCTGAGAAGCCAGACGGAGTCTGTGAGACATTTATAGGCCAGATCAAATGTGGATTGCCAACAGGAAAAGGAACAGAGCGAAAGAATAGAGATTGGGGGGAATTTGGGGACAAAAACAGAGTCGCAGTTTTAAGAGCACCCTATCGTTGCTGATGATCACAGTGGGAGGTAAGGGAAGCAGGGCACATACAGCTGCAATAAAGGGAATTCGGGATTTGGATTGATGGAAGGAGGACGAATAAATGATTGGCAGTGGAGGAGTTAATTGAGTGTCCTGACTAGTGTTAGCATACGACCCAAACTTTTTGACTAGACTAAAACTCGAGTCCAAAAAGTCGAACTAACAAAGTCCTGACAATGTTGCTTCCAACAAACTCTCTCCATTCATGTCACTGCGTAACTGCAGACCCCAGGTTGCCTGCTGTGTTGATCAGCGAGGTTGGGGAGGCAAAATTTGGGTAGCAACTGATTCAAGTCAACAGTGGAAACACATATCCAAAGGAACCGAAGAAAAAACGTACAATTATTGAAAAGGATCTGACCATTTGAACTGCGGAAGCCTTTAAACTGTGATTTCACATCAGAAAGATTTTTTTGGTTTGCATACCATTTTACAGAGTCCACTTCGAATCTGCCAACGCTCTTTTACATCTGTTAGAAAACAAATGTCGAAACATTGGTAAAACACTATGTAGGAACTCCTTGAAACTTCACTGTATTCACACACCTGATGCATTTATTCTTGGACATAAGATCAGGTTCGAACGACTCGGTCATTCGACCGGCTAAAATATCGTCCCTCGATGGATTCCGTCATTAGTTTAAAGTGACCCAGCAGGCTCTGTCAATGCTTATGAAAGCGGCAGTGCAGAAGACGATACATAAATAAACGTATATCGGACACCCATTGATCAAATATGCGGCACTTATCCGTGATCAGATAGGAACCGTCGCAGCTTTCTCCTCGCCGCACTCATTGGTTCTTGGCCTTTTGTGATAATTGCCGAGAGCGCTTTTGTGCTAACCGCTTCTTCAAGAATTGTAATCTAGAAGACGGAAAACAATCTTGGATACGACGTCTCGCTAGTCGCCTACTAACCTGAAGATCAGAGAACATGTGCTGATGATTTCTTTCAGCTTTAATGCATAACAGACGAACGAACTTAAGGGTGCCTAGTTCAAGAAACAATATCTTCTGCAATAAGTTCTTTCTTATATGCGTGGGATGATGCTAGCCATAGGCAAAGAGGTAGGCAGAGAGAGAAGTCGGGTCACCAGTCGTTGTACCTGACTATCACTAACTCTTGATTTGTTGCTTCAGTTACCTTTAAAGACAAGGACGTCTTAAGGACAAGGGGTTACCACGTAGCGTTCCTTGGCGCACCTGGCGTTTACAAGAACCTTGCGATCATATCTCCGGTTCACGACATGATCTGTCACTTTTGCGTGCAGCGCGTACATTTTCTCGTGTTAACAACCGTGGTGACATGACATGCGTTGCGCCGCGTTCCCCATATTTCTTCCCGTTTCGCTCCTTTTTTTTCTGGCGCCGCGCATGCCAGTAGCAACGGTCACCTTTTTTGCTGTTAGTGCAGCGGGCGTTTTTTTGCCAAAAGAGCAATTGTCTTCTATCACTCCTTTCATTAAGGATGGGAGATGATCGCGATGGTAAAAAGGGTGCTTTAAGCTACTGTAACGGCAGTGAGAAAGCAGCGATAACCGAAATCTGAAAGTGATAAATGAATAGTGTCCACTGATATAAGTTAGTTATATAAGACCGACAATCTCCTTAAAATTAGAAATTAAAAGTTTCACAAGTCGTGGTTTCAAATTTCGAGAATGAGAATGTGATTTAGATAGCGAACCGTTTAAATAAAGAGATCGTAGCTTGAAAGGTACTGGATTCAATGCGGTACCTAGTGAATGTTTACCGACATATATGAGTACTCTAGCAAATAAGCAAGTTTCATTATGAATTGGATTGAAGTATTAATCACGGATCTTAATCTGAATCGACAAACCAGATGTAGATCGATGGATAAGCCTGCAATTCTATTTGCGGTTTGTCGGAAACCACTTGATCAATCCGCCAAAGATAAGGTGATAGTTTGTATCGGTCAAAACCGATCGCACAACCTATCATTTTTTATGAGTGGTACTCGAGAGTTATGCAGACAGTTACTGGGATGAACTTCCTTATTAAAAAAGTTGGCAGTATTCGTTTAGTCTTTATTCAGCTCCCTCGCTGGTACATTGAAGTATGCGTTCGATGTGCCTCTTTGCAGCCCACAGCGCTACCGTATCCATTGGTTGCTGGTGTCATGTCGTTCCCCGCGCCCTGCTGTGCATGTCGCCGGGCTTGTAAGTGGGTCGTGCGACCGCCTCCACGCACACGTCCGCCTATTGGTAGCGATTCCGACGCGTGTCGTGTTTTCGCTCGACAACGCTCCCCTTACGGACGTCTTCTCCATGAATGCGTCTTGTTGTCGTGCTTCCAACGCCGCCTTACAAGCACATAACTCGTTTCCTTCGGTAGCACTAGCGGGTAACTAGCCTCGGACAGCAACTGAACCCACCGCTGTCGTCCTCCTCCGCACTTAACGACGTGCAAAGAGGTTCGGAAGCTGGCCGATAGCAATCGGAGATTCTGATAACCAACCCGTGCGCTTTATCGGGCGCGTCTTATCGCTCACGTTTTGCCACCAACCGCAACTTACCTTATGAGATAATGATACTTCGAACGTTTTTTTTTATTCCCGTAAGTTACCATAGCTTGAACGTTTTATTTTTTTTCACCTCGGCACAGGGGAACACGTTTTCTCTCTGTCGCTGAAGGCAATAGGGCTCAATTCAATAGGGCTTTACCCATAGTGGTAATTGAGAATTGATTCCTTTAAGCTACTGTACCATATCAGAGCAGTACTTTACAGTTCATTGACCGAACCGAAAATAATTTATTTATGCATTTGTAGCATTTATATTATTAGATGTTAATCTGTGAAAACAGTGTGTAAGCAATCAACAAACCGCTGTGGATAGAAAGCCCAAGTGGTCGCTAGTTTCGTGTCGAGTTTTGCCCTTCTAAAATAACATCCCGTCTCTTCTATCCGTCCTTTTCCTACTGTGACCTAATTCCTTTCTCCTTCCTTTCTCCTCCGCTCTTTTTCGTTTCGAAAATGACATGAATGGATCAAACCACTTGCAACATTTGTCTTTACAGAACTTGAGTTATGGAGTTCTCGATCCTCCCACAAGCGACAGATCCGCTTATATACCAGCATGTGCCGACGGAACCCGTGACTCTTTCGCAGATAGACTCGGGTAACTCCAGCTCGTCGATGAGCGAGTTGAGCTCCGTAGCAAACACAAACTCAGTTATCGGGGGAACGGAAGTGCTTCCAACGGCAGAAGGAAATTCGGCTTCGGAAAACGTCTTTTCGCCCATCAAAACCGGCGGCTTTTACAACGCCTCCCAGTCGGCCGGAGCGACGGGTGGTCAGTTCTATTACTCCCCCGCCGCACCGCCCAAAATGGACGGATACTGTAAGAATGTCTGTATATTTGCTTTTTTTACTTATTGTCAACTGCAGCTTATCAAGGACTTTTCCTTAATCCATGGGGTTACACATCGGCTTCCAACACTGTAGCTCACTCCACAGCATCCAGTGGAACTGCTTTGACTCCCAGTGCTTATCCATCGGCCACAGATACAATTGGATTTCAGCAGCCGACAAGTGTCATCACCGACCATGCTACGACTATGTTTGTCGGTAAGAGCCACTGATATTCAGATTTTAAAAAGTGTGAAAACAACATATCTAATGTATTTTTCATTAATTGTGTGTATTTAGCCCAAAATCCGACTGGACAGACATTCTTCCCTACTACAGCCTACAACCCTTACCAAACCGACTACTACACCCCAATAGGAAGCAACCTTTTCCCTCAGACGATTGTCACTCAACAGCCCTTGTCCGTCCAAGAATGCTCCTCTTCATCCAACGCCACTTCTCCTCAGTCCACATCGCCCGTGCAGAAGGCGAAACCAAGGTCCAACAACGGTAAGAGTACGGTGAAGTCGTTTCACTTTTCGTTCTCATCAAAGACTCTTCAGCCGAAGGCCGCTCTTGCATGAATTGTGGCGCGAATCAGACGCCCCTGTGGAGGCGAGACGGCACAGGCCACTATCTGTGCAACGCCTGCGGCCTCTACCACAAGATGAACGGTCAGAATAGGCCTCTCGTCAAACCGAAGAAACGACAGGTCAGCGCGGGTGATGAGCGTAATTGCTAGTGCTTAGTGTTTGCGTAATTGATAGCCGCGCAGAGGCGAAAAGAAAAGCGATCATGGGAGCGAGATCGGAAGCCCTTTGCCTTGCGCAAACTTATAATTGTTGCCGCTCTTGATTTTGCCGCCTAAGCCGTCGGCGCTCGGCTTCCCCGCGAGGTCGCCTCCGGCGTCGCGACAACGTCATAAATTAATGGAGAGTTATCGAGGGCGTTGCGCGGTCGTCGCCGACGCGGTCACCGCTCAGGTTACGGTAGAGAAGCCAGACCGGAGCTGACCTTTTAACTCCGGCGTTTGATTATGCTAATCCACTTGCGCCGGTCGAAGTGTCAAGTGTATTACACCTGGGGCATCAACATGTATTGTGTTACGTAAACAGCGGAAAGTTTCAGAACACTCAGAAGAGGACGGGCATCGAGTGCGTCAACTGTCACACGAACAACACGACACTGTGGCGGCGAAACGGTAGCGGAGAACCTGTCTGCAACGCGTGCGGACTGTATTACAAATTACATCATGTAAGTAAGCGAGTGGTTCAGACGAAAGGGACAAAGCCCAGCTATGCTCCTGCGTTGCTGGAAGAACCTTCTGCCACTTTTGATTCTTATATATGCGCTGAGAAGCACATGCATAATAGAAGTTCAATAGGCATTTGTTTTACAGAGCCGTTTGTGAAATTCTTTGGGAGTTTTGTGCTAAGTTAGTGACTGCTAGTTTTTCTTACTGGACTTTGCAAACTTATCAAGTGAAGATTATAGTTGCACAAGTTTAGCTGTGTGTTTTAGGTTGATCGACCGATTGCCATGAAGAAGGAGAACATCCAAACCCGTAACCGCCGTATCAACCCAAAGGGCAAAGGAAAGAAGCGCGGCACGTCCAACGAGATCATCTACGACGCGGTTAAAACGTTCCAACTGCCGACGGGGCACACTTACATACCAAACACCATCCAGCCCCAGCTTTTGTATTCGCAGTACGCGATGTAAACCGTCGCCTCATTTCCTCTCCCTCGCATATTCACTTGTTCTCCGCCACAAAGTCGCAACATTTCCTCCTCGTTTGGACGGGAAAACCATCATCAGTTTGCTTTGATTGACCGAACGATAAGGAGGAACGATTTACAGCCGGGGTTGTCAAAACACCGTATTCCGTTTTAAAGAATCCATTTTCGTCGCCGCATAATTGATTTCCGCCGCCGTTTTTGTAAGTACACGAGTCGCCAGTGCGTCGCGACCACCGCCGCCGCCTAACAACCGGTTCCTATACGGGTGTTTTTGTTTTTCTTTTCTCGATGTGCATCGCTCTCGTTCCCCTCCGCCTCTTATTAATCCCCCCCCCCTGCCAGCTCGTTGTCCTGCCAATGAACGCGCTACGTTTACCGTATACCCTTGTCTACAGCCATCGGATGTAACCAATATACTTTAAGTTTATATTGCATTTGTCTTTCAAAGAATCAACGTACATACACGCTATAATTTAATAAATAATAAACTATTCTCCACTTTGTGCTTTTGACCAACGGCCGCATGAAACGGGTGCGAATTCGGCCGACGGAAATGGGCTCCTTTTCGCCGACTCTTCTCAGGCTATTATGTCACACGCAAGAGGGGCAAGTGCGAGAGCGAGCGCTGGCTATGAGGTGAAAATGGTCTTGAGGTCATGAACGATGAGAACGACGAGTGGACGTGGTTGATTTACGGTATAAACTTCGAGGAAGACCAACGGTATGGAGGTGCGGAAGAGGGAGTCACAATCTGATATGGTCGTGTGATAATGATGATTTATGAGCGGACAGTTCGAGGACACTAACAGCAAGTTGTTGTTCTCATTTATCACCTTTATGAGTTGAATCATAAAAAGGTGAAGAAGCATTGGAAGTCGGGGATGTTTCTTGAACAGATGTGCTGCTGAAAAAATAATAAGTACGAATGAAGAGTACGTTTTAAAGCGTCGTCGGAGTGATGATGTTTTCAACTGAAAGCATAAACAAACAGCTGTTGTTTAGAAGAAGAATGTAGACTACTATATATGAACATTAAATATATGGTACCATCCATTTATCCACAAAATTCTTGCAAAATGTTTATGGTAACGGTGCGAAGGCAAACCCGTAGCTTCACGAAAATCATAACATTGCTTCGCATGACTGCATCCTTAAATTACAAGTGACTTTCAATAACCTAGATTTCTCTTGAGAACGTTATGTTACACCTATACAGATGCCACATATCCGTTTGCCAGATTTGCCCTCTAACCCCAGCACATAGAACAGCGAGAAGCAGGCCCCGAGGGCCAATTGTGCGCGATAGGATCATGTAAATGGGCTGTGAAATTTGATGGTGTCGTCATAAAATTTGTATAATTTGCATAAATCCCACCAGGCGACAGCTGAGAACGCCTGAGGAGCTCTCGCTGCAGGCGCTCTCTCGCGCACGTTATTGTTCTCTCGAGGAGCTTGATTTATTCGACGACCATTTAAGTACTTAACATGCACAAAATCGAGACAAGCTGCGCGTACGGATGTCGCGCCACGGCTGGCGTGAACTCGCGACGTGTCCGATCAGGATCGCCTCGCGCGGCTGTTCACCTTCTTGTACGGCAGATCGTAATCTTCAAGGCGATACATGCGTGTCGTGACAGTGTCGCTTTGTTTTAGGGTTAACAACCTCTGCATATTCATCCATGCGTCGGCAGACAGAACATGACGCCCGCGGCGGCCGCGCAGGAGGAGGAAGGAGTGAGCACCGTATGAGTCGGAGGAGTGACAGGAGGGACACAAAAACGGAAAATAGTCTCTTTAAGGGGGAACGATTTAAACGGGCTAAATGTGGCTGCCGCCTAGTGGATTCCCCTGTGACCTGCCGGCAC
Source organism: Steinernema glaseri (assembly GCA_000757755.1). Lineage (NCBI taxonomy): Eukaryota > Metazoa > Nematoda > Chromadorea > Rhabditida > Steinernematidae > Steinernema > Steinernema glaseri. Next base: position 13,242 of record KN168281.1, read on the forward strand.
TTGATTGTTTGGCACTGCGCTTGCAAAGCCGGAAATCACTGTCAACCTCGGGCGAGAAAGACGCTGCCGATTGGGCAGATTGCGATAATGAATAAATGGATGATATGGCTCATGATGATAAATCTGTGGGGGATTTCGCGGGGATTGCCGCTTCCTGGCTGATCTGTGGAATTCCGTCCGCGGAAATGGGGACAGATGGGACGGGAAGCCGCCATGGTCCCCGACGATTTGAACAGCTCGGACTGAGTGACAGTCGCAAATGACCACACGAACAGACGAGGATGTCCTCAGGCGTAAAGATTGATGGCGAATTATGCAAATTACCGCTCATTTATAACTGTGATTTCTCGCGCGCCGCGCGCATATCGTTTCTCTTGTGGCGGCGCCGACTGTGCTGGCTAATGGTGCGCGGAGCAGTAGCAAAACAATCAGAAAGACAATTGTATTAATATGTGTGAAAAGTGTCTCTGGGGAGAGGGAGGAACGGCGAAGATGAAGTGAGCCGAAACGGCAACCTGCCAGTATGAATTATCTGTCGGAAGCGAAGGAACAAACAACGGACGACAATGCTGTGGATTTATGTGCGCGATGAGGAATTGTGACATTGCCGCCGCAGCAAGTAAACATAAAAACAGAGAAAGTTAAGTGTTTTAAACAATAGCAATGTATTTTCGAGGTACGTTAGAAGCCTGTTGATCCAAATAGACGGTTGAAAATTTCAAAGTTTTTACGGATACATCTTGATTCTAAAACGTCTATTTTGCCAAAATTTTCGCAACATTCTGTTTTACAGAAAAAGGTGTCAACGCAATTAATTGTACATTAATGAGGCGTGTTCAAAAGTGCAATTTTTACGGCCAACCTGTTGCTCGTAGCCGACATCACAATATGCTAATGAAGGTTTTTATTCAGTACTACAGCCTGGAAGAGTCCAGCCCGGATCCAAACTGCAAACGTCATGATAACTGAGGATCATGCTGTGCTCATTGTTTTGATTGTCACTGCTCATCCGGGCCGGCTAGCCCGCCGGCGACAGTCCTCCCGGGAGAGCAACTGTCAAGCCCGCGGCTACCAGACTGGCCACTGAGGGCGCGTCTCCAAATTATTAACGACTCATTGGGCCGGTTCCGTCTTTGGCCAAGCGCGCGCACGCCCCTGGCAAGTGAGAGTAGTTCCTCACCCGGTTTGTCCCCTCTTCTCGTTTCTCTTTTAAAACGTCGGACACCAGAGAACAGAGCCGCTGTTTGCGGTATCGTTCACGCGGTCGCAGAGCTTTAAGGTTGTGACCGCTGGCCGTACGATGCCCCTCGAAACGCGAATCCGTTTAATTACCGTGCTTTGCCGCCTTCCAAGCTGGCGACTTCCAGGAGTGCCGACCGTGCTCGCCGTACCTACCTTCAGTGTCCGCGAATCGACGTGAGAACACACTTTAACACCCCGCTATACCCTCTCCGCGCCAAGCCCACGTTTCACTAATGAAACCGAAAAACCCAATTGTAAAGTCTTACAACTTTTTTGCGAAAGCTTTGTCTTCGGCGTCCCTTTTGATCTCCCTTTTGAAACGCCCATGTGCTGGAGCTTCTGAGCGGAAGTGCTGGTAACCAAAGTCCGGAAGCTTTCATTAAGTATTCCGCCTACGTTGCAGATAGAGAGCGCTAGCCCGCACACGATACCGTATTCCTATGCAAAAAAATACGGATCTAATTTTACGTTCTGCTACTTACTTGCCTTTTTGAACTCCTTCTCAGAACAATTTGTTCTGAGAACAATTTCTCAGAACAACAACAATTTATGTCTATGCTTAATAATGTCGTCGCTTTCATTACCCTACCTAGCCTTCGACTTATTCTAGCTTTTGATTGCGTGGAGACAGTTTGCAATAATTCGCTTTAATTTTGTTGGTTATGGAAACATTTAGGATATTGTGTTTATTTCGCGACAGATTATTATTTTTTGTCTCAAACGTGACCATTTACGGGTAAAAATGTACCTCCCGCGATTCTGTAACTCGCGGAATGCACTTCTTCAATGGCCCAGTGTGATGACAGGCCCCGTCAAACGGCCTCGGGTGTTTCCTCTTTGAAAGGTCACCGCTGGGGGCCATTGATAAACACCCGCCACTTTTTGCCCAGCTCCTGGCTGACGTAGCGACGCCGAGACGGTCTCCGGGCGGAAGTTGGGCGCCGAAGTTTTTCCCTACCAGCGGCCCGTCCTTAACATGCGACTTTGCGGCGCCAACTTGCTTCTTGAGGGGTCAGCAACACTCTCCGACCTCCCCCAACCCCCGTTCGCGCTTTTCTATCCCACGTGCGTACATTTTTTGCGCTTATCATTCGGCCTGACGGCGGAAGTTAAGGGAATTCTGGCCCATATGCGTCATAGGTCTACGGAAGGCACCGATTCGCACGCATTCCCTTATATCGCATGAAGGGGATTGTCGGAAAGGCCGTGGTTTAATTGGTACGGTAGTCTCGACTGATGTATCCCGAGAGCGCGGCGAAGGACGCGCCGGTTCCCCCGGGATAAAGCTGCCAATTTAAAAGCGATTATCGGAAGCGGCCATTCGCGAATTATGCACACACATATTTGATACGATAGCAAATCGGAAGAGAAGGCGTCCTTCGTTCGGTCCCAACGCCGGGCGACGGCGGCTTGGATTTGTTTTCGTTAGGATTTTGTTTATCTCCATGTCCTTGGCCGATTTTTGATTAAGCCAGAATTAACTATTTGCGTGTGGTGCAAAACGGTTACTGTATTGTTAGGCTCTGTTTTGGATCCAACTTCATGAGAACATATTGTAGCAGTATTCCGTCCGTATGGGAAACACATATTTTTTAATGATTTGGGTGATCCATGCTCTGCATGCAATTCAATGTAAGAGTGTTTTGAGAACGGGCTTGATGACCAATGCCGAAGCTATTTCTTGACCCTATGCTAATCCAGAGCGAATGTAATAATGTTTGAAACTGACAAAAAAGCTAAGATTTAAAATCGGCAAAGCGCACGATATGAAAGTCGTTTACTACTAGATTATAATTACAAATTTTTGCGTATTCTGTATGGTAGGAAAGTTAGTGGGATACCAGAAACAAAGCTGTTCAAACGTCAAATAGCTTCACCTTATTTTATTTACCACTTTTGGGCCTTGATTACAGGGCCGATAGAATGAGATCCTCAGCCGTTTTCTCTTTCCCTTCTTTCCGAAATTTTCCTTCGCGGGTCATAGTCCTGAGGACTTAGTTGCAAGGCGGAAAGAAAAACGGCGACAGATTCATGGATGGACGCGACTCATAATTCATAAATTGTGCAAATCTTGACACACAATCTACGGTGGCGACAGGAGAAGTTTATGGGCGAAGCGAGTCGCCCCGGGGCCGCTCCACTCAAGCCCTGCTGCTCTTTGGCTGTTTTTGCGCTCGTGTCGCGAGCATCATCATCGGCTCTTTATGCGTGTGCTCCCAGTCGTCTGTAATCGATCACTGGTCGAGAGGGACGACGAAGGAGAAGACGTAGAAACCGGGGGAACGAGGAGTGGGACGAGTGGCGGCGGGGGAATGCGACGAGACCGGCCACTCTTCTCC
>AZBX01002626.1:0-19788 GCA_000757755.1 Steinernema glaseri
TTTTTTAACATTTTAAAATTTTTTAACATTTAAAAAATTCAGTACCATTTCGCACGCTGTTATAAAAAATATATGAAAAAAATAAAAAATACAACTGATAGATTTGGTGAAATGGTGTAAAGAGTCAAAGAGTTCTATTTCTAGTTCTAAAGGGGCAATATGACAACCGGGATAACCAGCAAACTTCTACTACGGTTGAATCCACAATTCATGGACAGAGAAGACCGGTTTTCCCTTAAGGTTTTCTGAACAGATATTACCGAGAAATGAACCGCTCCAAATCACTCTTAACAGTAAAGTACCCCAACTGTCCATTTTTACCAAAAAATCCGCCACATCAAGCTCTATCGAAAGTTACCGAAAGTTATTGAAAGATCAAGGAGTATGAGTTTGCGGAGGGTTCCAATTGAGGGTTCCGATTACGATATAAAAAATTCAGTTTGTGGAAGCGGCCCGATAATTTCCCCCACGATAATTATACACTAACCAAGACACGTCAAAATAACACTGAAAAAATTTTTAAAATTGGACAGATTGGGTACTTTACTGTTTAGGCCGTCCAAAACCAGGTCAAAAGACATACCCTGATCGTCGCTACAGCCAGCTTCTTCGGATCACTGTGCTCCTCTTCGCCAACGTATGCCGCTCGCAGTTTCCCAACCAACTCTTCGATCTCCGGGCTGTTCTCCGTGTGCGAAAGCTGGAAGGCACGGCGAATGCCTTGAGTGACGCTGGCCACCGTTGGTTTCGAAAATGTCAGGGCGGCTAAGGAGCTGTGAGTGGCAGAGACAAGGCGAACGTACCGAAGAGAAGCCCCTCGTGCTTCGTGGCCCCAACCATGCACGTCTTCTGGGGCGCTTCTTTCCTGAGCTGCTCGATGGGTCGTGGAAGGAACTCGTCGCCGATGACTGGAACCAAGTCCAACTTCCTCTTGTTAATCTTGTGACCTCTCATGCCGAAGAGTCCGACTTGGAGTTGATGGGCCGGGATGGCCCTCATGAACTCGAGAAGCGCCTTGTTCTGCTCAGTCTTTGAACCTAAGGAGGCCTTCTTCTATGAGCAAGCTTAAGAGGTCCTACTTTCCAGGTTAACGTGCATCCCTTTCTCCTTGGCAAAGTTCATACAAGCCTCTCTGACCTCCTCCCCCGAACTGTGCGAGAAGACGCACTCCGCATTTCCTCCCATAGGGATGACCTTCTGGAAGAGGTCTCTCGAAACTGGGGAGAGCGAGAGGAGGTCGACCGATGCTCCTAAAAGAAGGATCTTACACGGCCTGTTCCAAGGAATCTATGCACCTCCAGCACTCTGACCACACACAGTGACGTTCTGTGGATTTCCTCCGAAAGAAGCGATGTTCTCGCTGACCCACTTGAGTGCGAGGGCCTGGTCGAAGAGACCAAAGTTTCCAGGAGCTTCTGAGTCGCCTGTGGAGAAGAAGCCAAAGAATCCGAGACGGTATTGGATGGTGACAACAATGACTCCCTTCTTGCACATCGTGGAGCACATTCCGATGTCTCCATAGTGGGCGGCGGAGTGGACGCAGAAGCCACCGCCATGGACGAAGACTGAAGATGGACAACGGATGAATAATTTGAAAATTCAACAAGGAGGGGCCTGTTCAAGCAAATAGGTTCTATAGAGCCGATATGTGTCGCAGATTAGTGGAATAGAATAAAGAGGGAGGTCAACTATGAGGATACACAATTTCCTTCTCCCCCAAAAAATGGGAACGAAATAGAATAGCTCCATAGATTCAAAATAGCTCTATCAAAATAGCTCCAAAATAGCACCAGAACCCCCATCTTATCCATCGTAAGAATTACAGCCGCGGCACAACATTAGTTTAAGCCTTCAAGGGTTTTCTTGTATAAAATAAAAAGCGTATTCTCTACCTTATTAGAGAAATAGTTATTTCAGCGATTAAACGATGTGTTTACTCTGTTGAACCTCACTGCTGTTGTTGTTGATCTTATAGATTATAGGGCTGTGCGAAAAATAGCTGCTTGATCATGGCGATAAGGAGTAAAGATAAGGTTTGTCAATAATTTTAGGACGAAAAGGCCATCTTAGGAATTCGTCCATATGACCTTTCCCATCCCACATTTGATCGTAAATAGCCCTATTTACTGTCCCAATGCATGCATAATAAATACGGCACTGATGCAGGCAAAGTGGAGAAGTTCTGGAACCCCCGATCTGTCATAAACCTCCACAGCTAATTAGCCTGGAAGTTTGAAAAACAGAATCCGGAATCCATGAAGCCGGTCTCACATACTTAATAATGTTTTTGTTTACTCATTTCTTACAATCGATATTTCCTACCGTAGATCTCATACTCCCTATGGCTAATAAGCCAAAGAGCCCAAAAAAAACAAAGCCGCAACCATTCTTATAATCAGAATTTTTACATACAAGAGCATACAAGAGGAAAGGTAAGCCTCGGAACGATAAACACAGCAAATCTTATCAAAGTGAAAAGCAGAAACAGGCTTTAGGGACTTCATTCGCAGCAAACCATGGCAGCCATTCTTATAATCAATATACGGACAAGATTACTAATTAGCTTGGCGGCTGGAAAACAATCCACCAGCCGTGAACCCACTCTCCCGTCATTAGCACTGTTTTTACTCACCCAGAACAGGTCGACCGCCCGCTTCTCTATCCACAGCTTCGAACTCATCTCCAGAGGGGACGAACACGTTCAGCCGAAGACAATCCTCGCTCTTAGAGGGCAAATGGGTGAAAGGGAAGACCTCGAAGAGCTCGTCCTTGTGATGACAACGAGGGCCGAACTTCGAGCAGTCGAGCACATCTTCCCAATCGTCTGCAGGAACCGGTTTCTAAGTGGCACAAAAGTGAACGGACTCTCGGCTCGACGCATACCTTAAAGCGCAACTCGCCCACAGGAGGTTTCCCAAAAGGAATGCCAAGGAAGCAGTCGACCTTGGGGAGTCCGGGCAGTGTGTAGGTCTTGCCTCGGACCTTTCCCGACTTGGTCTCAACCACGCCACTCGGGTGGACGTGGTGACCGAAGAGAGACGACGCGACTGATCCCATTGCCGCGCGAGAGGTTAACCTAACCGTGGACGGGACGCACGCGACTGGCAACAACACCGCTCTGCTCCACAGCAATCTCTTTGTGTGTGATAGCGCACTCATCACTCGCACAGATTGTAGTTTGCTCGCACTAATGAAAGAGCGTCAGGTGATATAGTAGTAGTTTTCCTGGAAATGATGTCAGATGGTCAATGGGAATGCTGGAAATGTGATTGGACAAGTCCGGGTCGAAATTCTAAAACTCACTGATTACGGGGACACGGTGAGGGCATTTAAGATTCAATTGGGCTGATTACGTTGGCTACTTCGAGTCGGAAACAGTCCTGACGAATGTGCGATCTTTACCCAAATGGCATCATAGATCAAAGTGCTTTCTAAACTAAAGAGCTTCCAAGTAGTCCCATAGAATACGAACACCTTATCGGAATAGGTCCACAAGCACACTAAAGTTAGAACGAGCTAAAAACATTACAGAGAAAAAAGATTTGCCGCCAGCAGGGGTCGAACCTGCGACCTTGGGCTTATTAGACCCACGCTCTAACCGACTGAGCTATGGCGGCACAACCTTGTACATCTTGGAGTGAGTGATGAGCCCACATTGTCTTGAAGGCACTGTAAGTCTTCTATTAAGTCTTTTTAAGTCTTTTTAAAGCTACTAGAGCCTTAGAGAAACTTGATGGAGTCTGTCTTCCTTCGCTAATCTACATATTTTAAACTTTAGATGACCATTATTACTTCATCGAGTGTATGTTTTTTAATGTGTTCGTTTATATTTGTTGAAAGGGCACCTGGAAATGAAATCAAAATACATATGTCAACAAAACAACATTCGTTTTCGTTAAATAAGCGGCTCATATGCGATATTTAGTGGATCGAAGGAACGATTATCAAATTAACATGGGAATTTCGATGAAAACATCAAAGCCAGCTGTTTAACATAGCGATTTGGTGTTCTTAAATCTTGTGTTATTGAACTGGTTAAGCCGTAACCTGCTTGCTATATAACGAAGTGAGCGATTGATGCAGTACTCTCCATCGAAATGTCGTCTTGGATCATCCCCGTCCTTCTCTGCCTCGTCCTTACCGTAAGACAGAGCTTTAGAGTATAATTTGCGGTTGAATTACATAAGGTTTCCGCCGAGGACCACCCCGCCAAAAGCCAATGTCCAGCGAACCAAATGGCCTGTGGAAGCGAGTGCTGCTGGCAGTACGAGTTCTGCTGTGACAGTCGCACCTGCTGCCGATCCGACTACGTGTGCATCAATGGAGGCCTCTGCCAAGCTCGTAGCGTCATACCCACGGTTCGTTGCCGATCTGTTTGGCATGCTTAGCACTACTGAGTTTAGAAGAGAGCGGTGGTAAAGAGATCTGCCTTGCGTACATCGGCTCCGTGAGGCAAAATGTGCTACTTGAACACCGAGGAGTGATTTGTATTCAATATACTGTAACCTGTATAACCTTGAATTGCTGTATTATCTCTTTACAAGAAGTAGAATAAACATAAAACACATCTGTGAACGCTTAGGGGCGCTTAGGCTCTGGCTGCTGACGATGAGCAGTGGAAAGGGGAAGGGAATGGCTGCAGGTCCAAGCCGGTGCCTAACCCGGAAACGGAACCTAGGAGATCTTCAGAGTCGTCTTCGGAAAAATTGTTGGAAACCCCAAAACGGAGAAAGAGGGAAGAGGACATCAAGGAAGAACCGTAAATATTTTTCTACCCTTGCAGACAAAAAGGTAACCTAAACATGAAATGCCGTTCTTCTTGAAATGCCGGAATATCGTATAAATCAATCTTCCAATGTGTTAAGCTCAGGTTCGCACCATATCTTCACATCACACTTCAACCTTACTAACTCACACTATTGTAGGGCCAATGAGCAAATTTGTCATAAATCGACGACAAGGATCGAAATTCATAATGAGTTAATCGAGCAGATATGTTCGATAGGACCAAAGTCACCGACTCTGCCCGAAACTGAGCATTGGAAACGGAGAAGTGCGAAAACCCGAGGCATCAGGCCAAACACCCTGTGTGGTCGAAATATGTTTTTTCTTCAACGATACAAAAGACCATTAATTCCATAAATTTTATCGCGTTTTCCTTTGCTTTAAAAGTCCTCATGCTTTCCTTGCCTTCCCGAATACGTAATCCCACTTTCCAGAATCCGATGGTGTGCGCGACGACGCCTTCTGGCTCCGGCCACTCTGCGGAAGCTGAAGCTTTGGTGTACAACTTCGTGAAGCGGAAGAAGCCAGGACTTCTCCTGGAGATGTTCGGCAAGGAGCGCTGCCGGGAGCTCGAGAAGCGAGATGTGAGTTTAATGCCGAGTTTCCTTCTGACTTTGATGGTTAAGCATCTTTATGACCGAAATTCGCTTCTGTCCATGCTGGAGGAAGCGAGGAAGCACTTGCCGATGGCCAAGAAGGCTCCTTCCGATAGTCCAAGTGAGAAGAAAAGCTCGAATATCGAAGAGAAAAAGACGGATAAAGCAATCAAGACGTCTTCTGCATTGCACAAAAACAGTGGCACCTTTCCGGGAAGAAACAAAGTGAAAATATCTCCGGAGGTGGCAGTCTTCAACTACTTCCACGAGCGTCAACAAGAAGAAGCACTGGCGCTGTTGTTCGACGAGAAGACGAGGACGGATTACGGTAAGAAGGTCGAAACCATGGGGATCTGGATGCCTTCCGTGCGAAGGATGTACGCTCATTATCGCTACTGTGGCCTGAAGAAAGAGAATCGACTGACCCTGGAAATCTGGAAAGTGAGTTGAACTCTAAATGTCACCGTATTGATCACTCCTTTAGTGCGAATTGTGCAAAAAAGATTTTAAGACGCACGGTCGCGGACGATTTCTGCTGTCACACATCGGATGCCATGAAGACATTCCATGTCCGTGCTTCATCGAAGGATGCGATGCCGTGTTTCGCAGGCCCGATTCTTTGACCTCTCATTTGAGAGTACGAATTCGCTCAATTAACTAATTGCCCATCATGACTTTGTAGGAGAAACACGTTCTTCACGTCGCTTCGTTAACCTCTCGGCAATACCATGGGTTACATCAGCTAACAAGAGAATATAACGGAAAGGCCAAGGCGTTCCGTGACAAGTACTTTCCACCCGAATCGTTCATCGGCTTCAGTGACTGCAAGACTCGAGGCGTAGCGAGAGATTTTGAAGATCCGAAGTGCAGAGAGTGTGGCAAACTCATGAAGAGCTATACGTGTCGTCGGAGACATGTCGCTGAGCACCTAAAGCTGAGCTACAAATGCGTCTTTGAAGGATGCGATCATCAACATGGAGACCCTTCTCGTTTATCTGATCACTATAATGTGCGAAGTTCTTTGATCGTAACCTCATTTACTCGTCTTTGTATTCTATTTCAGCACAAACACTCAGCAAAAGTCGGCGATCTCAGCGAGGAGCAACTGTTCAAACATAAACGAATCAAGCTGGATTTCGGAAAGATTATGACGAAGGAGGTGCCCAACTACTTCCCCTACAAGAATGATGTTCCGGAAGACCTACTTTTGCCCTGAAACCGTATTGCTTTTGTTGACTTATACTTTTCTGTAATAGATTTCGCTTATTTAGCTGTTCCGTTCGCGATCTTTCTGCTTCTCTCATCTCCACATTTTCCTCCTCTTTAAAGACTCAGTTTGTTCCAGAATCCGATGGTGTGCTCGACGGTGCCTTCTGGGTCGGGCCACTCCGCGGAGGCCGAAGCCCTCGTCTACAACTTCGTGAAGCGGAAGAAACCTCACCTTCTCCTGGAGATGTTCGGCAAGGAGCGCTGCCAGGAGCTCGAGAAGCGAGACGTGAGTCCTTGAGGTTACTTTTTCTGTGACTTTCTCTTTTATGGTTCAGCACATCTATGACCGAAACTCGCTCTTATCCATGCTGGAGGCGATCAAGGGAGACTTGTCCGTGACTAAAGAAGATGCTCCAGAAGCTGGAGAACAGAAGAACCACTTACCTGTCAAAACGGAGATAAAAGAAGCAAGCCTCGCAAACGGTGACGTCCCGAAGAGGAGAACAATGAAAATCACCCCGGAATTAGCCGTCTTCAACTACTTCCACGAGCGTCAACAAGAAGGAGCGCTGGAGCTGCTGTTCGACGAAAAGACGAGGAAGAATTACGATAAGAAGGTCGACGTCATGGGGATCTGGATGCCCTCCGTGCGACGGGTGTACGCTCACTACCGCTTCAATGAATTGAAGAAGGAACATCGAAAAACTATGGAGATCTGGAATGTATGTTATTATTATTTCTTCACTTATCGATCGTTTAGTGTGAGTTGTGTAAGAAAGAAATCAAGTCACACGGGCGTGGACTTTATCTGCTTTACCATATAGGAATCCATGAAGATATTCCATGTCCTTGCCTCATCGAAGGGTGTGATGCTACACTTCGCTCACCTCCTCCCCTTCTCTCACATTTAAAGGTACTTACATACTGAACATAGTTTCATTTATCCTCGAGTGCTTTTAGAAAACGCACGTTCTTCCCGTCGCTTCTTTGAATTCACGGCAATACTACGCACTAAAGAAGGCGGAGAGGCAGTTTTGCAAAAGAGCCGAAACCTTCCGTGACAAGTACTTCCCTCCTGAAGCGTTCATCGGGTTCAATGATTGTAAAAGACGCAACATGGCGAGGGATTTGGAAGATCCGGAGTGCAAACAGTGTGACAAGATCGTAAGCAACGAAACGGCTCGTCGAAGACACGTCGCGGACCATCTAAAGTTGGGCTACAACTGCGTTTTTGACGGATGCAACTACAAAGCCGAACCTTCTTGCTTATCGTCTCACTTTCTTGTAAGTATGTGTACATATACTCCATCTTAATCTCTCTTCCTTGTTTCCTGGTTAATTGCGTTCATTTCAGCATAAGCATTCAAAAAAAGTTGGGGATCTGAACGAAGCACAACTGTTCAAGTACAAGCAGATGAAGCTGAATTTCGCAGAGATCATGAAGAAGGAGGTGCCCAACTACTTCTCCTACAAAACCGAACTCCCGGAGGAAGAACTATTCTGAGGAAGCTGTACTGTTTTTGTTGATTTTTTCTTTGTTATGATATGTTTCTTTCTAAAGCCGAAACTTCTAGCTTCACAGATCCATCAGGCCTAACGTGGACCTCTTCCCGGTGACTTACACAATAGAGCTGTGGAAAATACCGTCTTCCACGTATGTTCCTAGGCTCCGGCTGATAGTGAGTAGTGGAAGGGGGAGGGGGATGGCTGCAGGTCCAAGTCGGTTCCTGACATGGAAATGGAATCTAGGACATCTTCAGAATCGTCTTCGGAGAATCGACAACGCATGGTTGTCGGTTGAAAATGCCGCCTGAAGCCAGTACACAGCTGACATCATCTTTGACTGTCCTTGTCCTTCTAGAACGGCTTTAGTTTTATTCGTATCTACATTACTTTATAGAATAAGTGTTTAAATACATATTACTCGCTCCGAGATCTTTCAGCGCCGAACGTTATGCAGGTCTTAAATCACACTACTGTGATATCGCATACGGCCTCAGAAATCTTTGTTCTTCTCCGTCGCCTTCACATGGTTTCCAACGTCGTTCTTCGTCAGGTCGACATGTCCGTTCTCGTCGTGGCGCACTCGGTCTTCCGCGTAGGTGTAGTTCCTGGCGATCAAGATGAAGATGCCGATGACAAAGGTGAGCATGAAGGCGTAGAAGAAGAACTCCGTCGCTGGCTCCTTGACCACGTGCGAGCCGGAGATGAGCATGTCGATGATGTTGCCGAAGAAGGTCGTCATCAGCCACATTGCCTAAATGTGTTAAAGTGAAGAGGGTGGCTACATCGCCTGGTTTTCCCAAGCCCTACTGGCTAGATTTCCCTACTTTATCTTGGAATACTTACCTGGAGGACACTCTTCATGTTCGGGTTAGCTTGGGAGTAGGAGAACTCCAGCCCGGTGATGCTGAACAGCACTTCTCCGGCCGTGATGACGATGAACTGGGGCACCTGCCACAGGATGTTGACCTCGTTCGGTCGGACTACAGTACGAATATCCAGATGATCGTCTTCGGTGAGGTGGAGCACGTGGGCAGCGCCCATCTGCGCCATGAACTTCTTCTTATACGGACAGTTAGCCGCGTCACCGCCACAATTCTTTCCATAGGCAAGTGTGTAATGCGGAGAACTGATGATTCCAGGCTGGATCTTCACCTCCGTTCCGGGAGCGATGGTCTTACTAACAACGGTCTTGTTCCAGTCGTCCACGACGTAGAATTCTCCTCCGTTTAGAGAAGAGTCCTTGGGCAGGATGAGGTACATAGTGGTCCGTCCATTCTCCGACTTCTCGCAGCTGTAGGTGATGAGGCTGTGGGAGGTGCCACTGGCCGTCTCGAACATCCCAAGGACGTATCCCTTGCCAGTATCCGACATGTTCACGTTGAATGAGTCCTTGTTCCCGGTGATCTCATAGATGCCAGCGGGCAGTTCAAGCTTCTTGTTCAGATCCAGAAGCTGGCCTTTGAGGCTCGTCTTGTGGTCGGACACGTTCGAGATGGAGACGAGGAAGACGTTGCCGGCTTCGGGGCGCGGTTCCATGGTCTTGTTGACCTCGAGCTAAAGAGGCAAAATTCAGAGAAGAAGCTGGAGGAGAGCATTACCTGGATAAGTCCGGCCATGACGAAGGCGAGCGCGGCGAGGATGCCACCGAAGGCCATCTTCCTGAGAGGAGTGACTTTGAAGAACTTGTTCATCAGAGGATAGACGAAAGCCTCGAAGAGAGGGACCATGAGGAGCACGAGGAACGGGTTGAAGAGGGTCATCTGGTCAGGGAGGATGGTGAGCGGACCGACGCGGCCGTCCATGCGACGAGCTTGTAGAACCCATGTGCTTCCCTGAAAATAAGCTTGTAAAATCAAATCTGAAGTGTTAACGCCCATGGGAGGGCATCTGTTTCGATTATCATGTTACAGTAACCCACCTGTTGGTCGAAAAGCGCCCAGTAGAAGACGAGCGGGACGAAGAGAGCGGCGACGCCGACAAGACTCTTCACTCCATTCCTCAGCTCTTCGTCGTACTTCGGAGCAGCGTTGTCGATCCAGTGTTCCACCTTCTCCTTCCTAAACACTCACATCACACAAAAAAAACACACAAAAGGACTCACTTCTTGGACGTGAAGCGGTTCTTGATGGCGGAGCAAATGCACATAAAGACGGCGACGACGACGTTTCCTTTCGCGGCGGGAGCCTTCTTGTAAAACTTCCACCCGACCAGGAACAGGATGAAGGCCATGAGCATAAGGACTCCGGGGACTCCGAAGGCGAGCGGGAAGCAGTACTCGGAGCCGAAGCAGCTGACTCGTCCGCGGAGGAGCGGCGTGACCATGATGGCGACCAGTGAGCCGCCATTGATGGCGAAGTAGAAGAACGAGAAGAACTGCCGTCGCTCGTTCACTTGGTCTTCTTCGAACTGAAAGGTGTCAGCTTGGTTTGAGTAGTTCGATCGGCAATTTCAACTCTCCAGGAGTAGTGATGGGAACGAGTCGAGAAATACGAGCATCGAGCTCGTTTACTGTCAGGGAAACGAGCCTGCTCGAGCTCGTTTTCCCTGGAGTAAACAAGCATTCTCTAGCTCGAGCTCGTTTTGATTTTCAGCCAGTTGCCTATCACTGCCCAGGAGCAGAGCTGTCAACCCGCAAATTTTGAAAAAGGAGGCTTCACTCTTTCAAGAACGCTTCTTTTTCGTGTTTTTTCTTAGTTTTAATCTTGATGGCTGGATGAACAAAATGAAAAGTAATATTTTGAAAAAATTGGGCCATCTTCGGAAAAAACGTTCAGGTCAAGTTTTTGGGGCATTTTGACCCGAAAATCGAGTCAGAACGTTTTTTTGTTCCTTCAGTTGTTCCTGTATTGTCTTTTTTTCTTTGTTTTTCAGCCAGTTTCCCATCACAGAGATCATATGTGCATTAATGTTGCGTAATGGGGTTTATAGTCTCCCCCACGATACTATGCAGATCTTTCCTGGACCTTTTTCGGACCCCAAACAAAATTCGAATCCCCCGCCCTCTAGTGATACCACGATTATGAATGTTTATACGCATAAATGTTTTGAAAACAGGCTTAATTCCAGAATATCAATGTTATGTGTTGAAGTGAACATTGGAGCCACAAAACCAGTTTAGCTGTAGTTTGAGTTTTTTGGTTTCCACAAGACTAGGTATACCTTCTTGAACCCCCAGCAAAATATCGATTCTGAATTAAAATCCTTTGCCCCTTGCCTCATCACTAAAATCAGCTGAGCGCCTTCTCGGACAGAACCTGTTCCAAAAATGTTTTTATCGCCGCTCTCTGCCTCGTTAGTCGTTGGCTATGTCTCTCTATAAACCCTGATCTATGAAATGTGTGCGCTCGACTGTAAACAAAACATAAAACGCTTTAAACTGTTTCCATTGTCATCGAGCTCTACCCACCTGGTCAGCGGCAAAGGCCGAGACGCACGGTTTGATTCCACCGGTGGCTATGGCCACCGTCACCAGCCCGCTGAAGTCCAGGGCGGTTCGTATGGAGTACTCCAGTTGCGGAATGGCGCCCACGGACAACAGCACATGTCCTAACACGTAAACGAGAGATACCTGAACGGGAGTTGGACAGGTGGGGAAAACATAGATTCATCACGTACCCATAGAATGACGCGGAATCGGCCGAAGTAGTTGTCGGCGGCGATGGAACCGAAGAGCGGAGAGAAGTAGGCCAGCGAGACGAATGCGTGGTAGCACAAGGATGCCTGGCTGAAAACAGGATGAAATGTTATGGTCGAACTTAAGAATTGCATCAGGTAAGCGTGTAATTGTCACGGTTAAGAACCTGATAACTTTGGCACTGTCATTGGTCTATAAATGTTTTAGATTTCATTGTATTAATGGTTTTAAATAAGAGTTCTATTCTGGAAACTTTAAATTAGGCAACACTATAAAAGGGGTGCCCAAAGCCTTCTGCGAAATGCTGCCTTTCCATTCCAATCTTATGTCATACGGTAGAACATGAATCGTAACCAAGATTGTGTACCATTACTGGAGCGGCCACATATTTGAGAAGGAGCAGTGTAATGCGGAACAAGTATGGCAGTAGGTGGGCACACAAGAACGGTGATGTAAAGAAAAGGGCATCAAAGATGTGGTCGACCGAAATTTGCAAAAAAATGAGCGTACGGTATGCCCATCTTCATCTGAGATTATTGGGAAGGCTGGAGAGCAGGTCTTTGACAGGTCCTATCACCTTTAGGATGCTTTGATCAATTAATTAGGATCATCCCCTGTGATCGTGGAAAAATTGACACTGGGATTTCCATTTGCAAGTTTAAAACTTTAACTTAACTTTAACCTCCACGTAAAAGTCTCTACCGAGTTCTGAAGATGGTTTGCAAATTTGCAATGCAACTGTTTTAGAGCAGAACCGCGTGGATACTTTGGGAATAAAGGAGGAACAAAAAACGGGACCTGTTAGTGTTCCGTGAGTGCTTTGTGACGACGTGACAACGCCATGGGCAAAACACGTTGAGCTTTTTAATTAGATTCATTGTTCAGGTTTCGTCATACATCAAAGGATAGTTGCGACTCTGCAGAACCGACTTCTTTTTATTGGTCGGATACAAAGTACGTGGAAGCCTTTGTAGCTGCACTTTTGTCGCTCAGAAATCGTAAAGCAGAGGTGAAGAAGAAGAACTGCTTTGGCGCGCTTTGTAAAAGGACACTGCTCTATCTATGCAATATCTTAAAAAATGGTCACTCAAGACAACAGATCCAACACCTTCGCAAACTTTTGTGCCCCACAAACCCTACTTTACAACCTGCAGAAGCGATCCACGCTACTTCCTTCCAAAAGGGCATTGCACTATATGTGTAAAACCACGTCCAAGCTTTTCCGAATACTAATGAGGCGCTTTGCAGAACAGTTCGGCGCCAAGGTCGGCTGACTCATCGGCTCCTCGTCGAACTCCGCTCCAATCCAAAGTGCAAGAACGTACCTATCGGAGAAGTGGTGTTCCGTGATCAGGTAGAGCGTAAGTACGGCGCGCATTCCGTAGAAACTGAAGCGTTCGCAGAACTCGTTGCCCAGCATGAAGAACACCCCCTTAGGGTAGCTCTTCAGGCTCTCCAGCATGCCCTTCTCCGTCATCCTGCTTCTGGACGGTCGCCCGGTGATGAGATTGCTCTGTTCTTCCCGTGGCGGGAGTTGCTGAGACGGACCTGCAAGTCGGCGGTTAGTTCCCACGGAGAGCAGATCGCGCGGAGAAAGGGGACGATCGTAATTGAATTATGAAAAGAATTTTGACGATCGATCGCCACGGCGATCGTACGTCACTCTCAAAACAAATCCTTAAGTCCGACTGTGGAAAGTCGCCGCGTTTGGCGGTGCTCGTGGCGATGAGGGGACGGGCGGATCATCGAGGAGGAGGCGCGACACACGCGCCGATTCCACATCGATCGACAGGTTTTGTAAAACAACAGACGGGGCACCCCGCTATGGCGCTCATTAGGAGGGCGGGACTGTACTGAGTGGATAAAAAAAGGGTCGGGGTTCAAGACTTTGAACCTTCTTTGGACCCAAACCTGATCTCTCCTAGGCTGAATTGGACAACCCTTAGCTAAACTTTAGAAAAAGGGCTGTGGAGACATTCCGAATGCCAATTAGCCGCATAGGAATGTGTGTCAGTGGACGGCCTCGTGCACACCGACGGCGTTTGCATAGAGTTTGTTTTAGATTTATGAACGCATCCGGGATCACGCCTGCTCTCCCTCGCCGCAAGGTTCGATCAATCTTTCACCGGTTTGGCCCCGTGCGTGAGAGAATGGAGCGGGCGGAGAGTTTAATGCGGGAGGCGGAAAAGCGGGAGTCAGAGGATTAGGGTCCGTCGAACGGTGAGGGTTGATGAGGAACATGGGCTGACGGAGAAACGTTGTAAAATGGAGCTACCGTGAGAGCGGGAACAAGGTTAAGATGGTTTTAATAATCATATGCATTGAGCTGAAAAGCGGGCTCGATTCTGAAGGAAACTTTGAGTCGCCTTCTTGAGTGGACAAGCAGATTCCATTGGGAGTCGCTGTGCATTGTTGGGTAAGAGCAAAGCGGATGATCTTCACGCTATGATTGTGACAAAGAATTTGAAGAAGTAGATCAGGTGGGATCGAAGAACGCTCGACATGCAAAACCAACAGATCATATCATAAAAGATAGATTATAAAAGATATTCATCGTAACAAAAATAACGAAACGAAGAGGGATCGGAAAAACGATTTAAGAACATGAGACGAAAGTAAGGAAGGTCGTGGTTTTAGAGTGCGCATTTTAAGGCCTAACCAACAGAAGACAAGCCACGCAAATGACTCAGATATGCCTTGTGGAATAAAAGAGGTCGAGGAATTTCCTGTTTAGAAAATTTTGGTGTTCAGGGCAACAATAAAAGTCTCGAGTTCCAAAGAATCGGAATTCCGCTATAGAAGCCGCGCCTTCTTCACAAAAACGGAGAACTAGTCACCACCCAAACTTGTTTCGGGAATTAATTTTTCGAGTTCAGAATTGAGAAAAATTTGACTTTCGGCGCTAACATTATTTTGGGGCACAAAACTTATTTGTCAAAACTACAAATCCATAAAATCTTATGTGATGAGAGGAAAGCACCTATAACTACAGGATACACGAAACCTGCTTGGTGCAATGCGCCCAATGATTACCATAATCCGTCGTTAACAGTCGTTAAATTGGTTTAATGCTGACGAAACCTTTTAAAGAGCGCACATGTATGACAACAGAACATTCCTATTGAGAAGTCGCATGCGCCTTGAGTGTCCGTCAATGAGTCAGATCACAATGGGAGATTGATGTAAGGCTGATGCAAATCCCGCGTGCAAGATCACGGCGCCGCCTTTCCCACCAGTTAGCACAGTGGCTGATGAAAAAAACGAAGAGGTGACGTAAGATGCGGCAACCATAATAAGCTCAATATGCCAACCAAGATCCTCGAAAACACATAGTTTAATTACGCACAATTATTCCAACCTCAATAGTTCAATACGCTCATAATTTGCGATCACAAAGGGAATAATTATTCTCGTCTTTTATCCAGAGTACGGTCCCAGAACGTCTCCAAATGAGGTGAAAACACAATACTTAAAAGAGGCGGCTATCCTTATGTACAGGGCAGTCTAAGTATCAACCTAAGGGGACAGGCATAAGAGCCTGGCTACCCTAAATATGAGCTGAAGCCTTCTGCCTTGTAAATAGGCCCGATCATGACCAGATCATCTCTAAATACCAGTAGTCCCGCAGCTCCAAGAGTCCCGCAAACACTTGACTCATCCTCCAATGGGAACGACTGATCTCAGTGGTCATCATCACGAAGAAAGACGTTCCGAATGACCAGTCCAAGAAGCATCGGTGTGTACTTGAAGATAGCCGAAATGTGGGTGGATAAGCGCAGAAACGAGTTTCGCCGCTCGAGAAACGAGTCCGCCGCTGCAAGAAGCGCCTTTGATCTAAATTATGGCCTGCTAAACGATGAACGGCCGCTGGGAAGACAATCCACGCATTTTTGGTGGAACAAACAATGTTGTTCCCAGCGCGACTGCCACATTAATTGGATTTCGGCACTTATATTCGCCTTGGCGCATTGTGTCTGAAGATGATATCTTGTTATGACAGTAATTACAGGGTATGGAGTGTTGAGATTCAGTACCTCGAACTACAGGGTGATCCGAAAGTTCTGTGAAATGAAAAACACGTTTTTTAAACAACAAACCGATTTTTAGTGTTGCGATGTACTTCCTCGAACTATTGAGTCAACGGATTCCATGTATTAAATATTAAATGCTAAAAATGTCAAATGTGCTTATTTTGATGTGACAAATGTGCTGTCAAATGTCTTATTTCCCAGTCTTTAACCAATTCACTCTTGTATGTTTTATGTGTGTAGAGTGAGTAACACACGTACCTTGAAGAATTACTGAACTGAATATGGTTGCAAAATGTGATTCTGCGTTGGGAAAACAGTCGAAAAAAATGTGAAGTATGAATGTTGATGTTGGTATCATGCAATAAAATTCACACTGTATGTCTGAGCATGATCTGAATCAATGTTGGCAATAATGCAATAATAACAATAATGGTATAAAGTGTTGAGATTTACTACCTCGAATTATTGAGCTAGTTAGCTCTCAAATAGATAGGTCTGACTTACTACACTTCCTACAAGCACGTCTTATCTGTGTAGCCCATCACAGTGAGATCATATGCAGGATGTAATTGAAAAACCTCTAAATTTGTTAGCCCCCACTAGCCCCTTGCCTGTGTCACTTGAGCGTTGATCTTTCGGCACATAGAGGTACTATAACCCGCCCGGAACAGCGCTGCTCAATTATGCTCTCCAAAATCTTCGCACTCAAGTATCTGTTCACACCTTATCCTGAGAAGATCAAGAGTCTATTGACATTGGGAAGGAGAGTGTGCAGGTGCTAGGTAAACACAAAAGTGCGGCTATTCTTAGAATACTCTCGGTGTACTGTAGAAAGGGAAAGGATTCTGAAGTCCAGGTGGTCGAACAATAGGACACGCGCACCATTTCATAAAAAACTCCAGCAGGGCACCTGGACCGAGTGACACCGAGAAAAAAGTAGTCAAGTGATTTCAGCGGAGGGGCAGTCCTGGGCTTGTTTACGGGTGGAAAAATCTAAACAGGTCCGTCCCTATTCACTTGGCCAGAACTGGAGCTACGGCTTCTGTATTGCTTTCTGCACATCCACCCCTTACTGTGGGATGAAAACAGCTGGCTGGCTTTTATATAGAAAGTGTGTTGCAAAAACAGTGTCACGTATCGGTACCTTTTTGATACAAAGACAAAAGTTCTGACGATTTTCACCATTTCATTTCTGACGATTTACCGTATCGGTGGACGTATCCGTTTGGATACAAAGACAAAAATGTTTTAAAAATTTTTAAAAATTAAACAGAAAAAAAGTTCTGACGAGAGTGGGATTCGAACCCACGCCTCCGAAGAGACTGGTGCCTTAAACCAGCGCCTTAGACCGCTCGGCCATCTCGCCATGAGTCTGTGGCGTTGGATCATAGAACAAGTGGCACCGACGAATTCTTGAGGTTTCTTTGCTCGTACTATTTGGGAGAAGCTAGCTAAGAGGTCTAAGAGGGAACGTTGATAGTTTGACTCAATGGACACCCTATTCACACCTGCTAGAGCTTGTTTGTTTGCCACATGGTAGTAATTAGCATAAGTGCAACGTTACATTTGTGGATAGGCGATGTAACCAAAGGAAAAAACAACTATAATCCCATACTCCATTCATTAAGGCCGAGCAGGGTTGCTAAGTGTTGGAAAACAGGCGCAGAGTGTTTGGAAATAATATTAACCTTTCAGAAATGAGGGTATTTATATCTTATAACGTGCTTCACCTTCTAGTGCAGGTAAATATAATCTACTCAAACTCTTTTGTCCATAAATCTCGATCTCATTCAGCGTCCTGTCACTCACTAAAAATAAGCCCTTGTATTGTACTATTCGTTCCGTTAGCTTTAGTCATCTAAGGGTTCCACAGCTTTCTCCAATTCCCCTAATATATACATTTTTCTGCAAGGACTTGAACTTACCAGGGAGGCGCATTTCTCTACACGACGAGAGCCACAGAAATATGTGCACTATGTGCTGCAATCAGGAACAACGCCAACAAAATTTCGCCTTTTCTTGCATTAGCGCATTGACTCATCGAAGTCTGTCCCTCCCCAAAAGGAAACAAAACGAAACGCTCTCCAAACGCTAATTAGCAAACATACCCTTCATTTCGCGTTGTCGCACCGTCCACTTGACTCAAGTCCGATCGCTGACCGCGACTCTCTGAAATGAGGAGGATCAGAAAAGGAGAAGCGGAGAAAACACGAGCCGCCGAGCGCACTTCGCCCCCCTCTCAGTCGGCTTCTTCTTCGCGCGGACGATCCCCTTCCGAGTAAACAAACGAGGAAGGAGTGACAGTCGACCCCACTTAAGACCATCCTTTCGGCACACCTTCGACGGACCACTCAGCCGCTGCGCGCTTCCGATCCACGTTGGCGCGGTCTTTGCAACTCCGCGAGGGAGGCCGCGGTCCGTTCTTTTACGACCGAACCTCGTGAAATAAAAGGAACCTGCGGGAACGACCTTGGTGGATGGAGGGGGAACACGGGTAGCTTATGCTTAACGCGGAACCAAGAGCGGCGTTAATTCCTTGCGACGTCCACACTGTAATGCCGAGGAGAGCGGTCTTCTCAGGTTGATTGGTTGCGACTTGAGGAAAGCGCCACTTCACGGCTCATGGACCAAGATCGTAAAAGGGATGATAAAACCGGCGCTACCATAAAAACAAAGGACAACTTTTTGACGTTTCTATAGGAACACGCCAAATGGGCTGCGAACAGGATATGTGTGAGTTGTGGACTGCTATAAAGCATGAACTACACATGAGGCAACGTTGGAAGCAGGGCCGCAAATACTTTGTGCTCTCGTGATATCATAGCAAACTCAGATTTAAACCCTATTGCGTCATTCGAAGACAGACAGATTCATCCACAAAGCCTTCGTATTCCGCCAATCGCCACAAAGCTCCGTTCATTTCCTAAAGTGATGACACTTATGCACAGGAGATTGTTAAGTAGGCGATGTTTACATCGACGTGAATATATTTTTTCAGTTTTGGAAAGCAAAGATCCGAATCATTATGAAGCATCTGACAGTCACTGAATATGAAGTCGGCTTCCTTAACGATATGAAAGCCAGAACTGTTTGGAATCGCCCCTTTTGCTAAATCCATAACGAGCTTCGGAAGAAGATAGCCTACGATAGAAGAGAACAACTTCAGGAGAAAACACTCTACAATGGAAAAAGAAAACATGCGTCAAGAGAAGCCAAACTAATCTCTCGCAAAACGTACTTGAGGGAAGCCCTATATGTTCTGCTACCAGAATGCTCTAATGCCAAGTGTTTTTAAGATTCCGAAAATGCGTCATTATTGCGTTAAGCAGGTGCAAAATGTGCACCTAGGCACAAGCCCGCCCCACTTTCTAGTCTCTGCAGGACGTCACAAGCACCTGTAGTGCGTGAGAAATCCGAAAAAGCTTTTCACGCTTTCAAAAAAAGCAAAAATACGAAAAAAAGCTTTTTTATGCTTTTCATTCTTGTCGTAGTCTCGTGGATCAACAAACGTGGTTACGTCAAATCTCCTTCAAGTACTATTAAACCGTAAAACTGAAAAGCTGAAAGACCGCCTCGTGTCATATGCTTGCGTCAGTTTCAAAATAAATCTTTGAACACATCACTTTGAATACGGCTCCTTCTGCTGTCTTAGAGTCCCCTCCGAAGTCCTAGTCCCTTTTCTCCTCCAAACCTTTTCTCCTCCAAAAGAGATAGATATCCTTGTAAACCTGAAATGGTTTCATTAGTTTCCCCTAGTTCCCCCATTGAGACCCTTTCAAGATACACCGACATAACATTTACTCTGATCTAATTCATCAATAACAACACGTAGCAAAATGAGGGCAGATTCACACTCCGAATCACTTAGCACGGCGTCGACGAGCGTGGACGATCTTCCGACCTGCTGGAGGAGGAACTGTTCCCTGCCTGAAATATTAATGATGTGCGATCCTGCTTCACCACGTTAGAAACTTACGTTGAGGCTCCAAACTGGCCAGGTTGAGCACTGCCGCCGCCGAAGTTGAAC